>JARFJB010001798.1:2830000-2940000 GCA_036346205.1 Vesta saturnalis
AAGAGCAGAATCGATTTCATGACCACCTCGATGACCAGAGTTAAGAAAAATTGACTTTTTGTGTAAGGTTATGTCAAAGACTCCTGTTTACCAAATTTTAAGGAATGTGAATAACGCCTGTAATACTGTATTGATGCTATGTGTCGACATTTTTAACTTATTTATGAAAAGATAACAAGACAGACGTTGCTATTTTTAAGAAGTTTTTATTCAGTAATTGTCTTCTTTGTAAAATGATTTATGTTTAGCAAAATACATGATGGTGACAACTTAAGTAGAATGGTCGGTTTATCCGTTTCAATAAAATGATGGTAGGCTTTGTAAAACAAATGAAAACAGTTGACGCTTTCAGAAGCAGATTTTGACGTTTTAATTAATTTTCGTGCTTTGGTGTTGTTAACAACTAAAAATGGCTTGTGGTAAAGCTATTTCTGACGAAATAAGAAAAATGATCATTCACTTGCATTTAAAAGGCCAAAATGCTTCCCAAATCGCTGAAAGTGTTAATAAATCGAGGTGTATAGTCCGAGATATTATTAAACTGTACAAACCAACTGGATCTGAGGTTCAAAAACCGAGAAGTGGAAGCTATCCGCATTATTCCAATACAAACTTGAGAGCTCTAAAAAGGATTATTAAGCAAAATCGGCGTGCTAATGAATTGAAAATATTATAGAATCAGGCAACGGGGGAAAATTTGTCAAGAACAACTTGTCACAGGGCTGCCAAAAAACTGGGATTTAAAACTTACAACGTAAGCTTAAATTATTTTTGTTTTTTCTTCGTTATTAATTCAATATTACATAGGCAAAAGAGATACCCCTACTGACAACGATTCAGAAGAAAAATAGACTAGTATAGGTAAAGGAATACAAATTATGGTCTCCACACCAATGGAACTCCATTATTTGGAGTGATGAAGCCAAATTTGAAGTTTGCGTTGGTGATAGTAGGAGTCATGTCATAAGAACTAAAGAAGAAGTATTTCAGAATGATTATCTTAAACAGGTTAAGTTTCCGGCTTCTGTTATGATTTGGGCATCCATGTCAGCTAGTGGAGCGGAAAACATACACTTTGTGGTAGGTATTATGAATGCTGATAGGTACATTAATAAGTTGGAAAATACCTTAATATCCCAAATTGAACAAATCCGTTTAAATAATATCGAATATACCTTCCAACAAGATGTCGCCGCTTGTCATACGGCTAAAGAATGCAAAGATTGGTTTTGAAACACAATCTTTAATTTAGATTGGACGTCTAGTAGTCCAGATCTGTCGCCGATTGAAACCTTGTGGCATATCATGAAGAAAAAGGTACGAGCAAATCCCGCAAGAAAATTTCCAGAATTACGAATCCGTCTCCAAGAAATTTGGATAGGTTTTACACCAGATGATTGCTAGATATTAGTTAACACAATGCCAAGACGAATCGGAGCAGTTATCAGTCGAGGAGGCCATGTAACGTAATGGTAATTTGATGTTATTTGGTTTGGTCGATTTTCTTCATTTGAGAGTTTTTTGAATTAAAAGATATTTTTTCTCTTTTACAAAAAATATAGTATTTTAAGCCAAAATTGAATAAACAGACCGTATTTTATCAGAAATATATTGTAATTTTAAGTTTTTCGTTAATAATGGTAAATCTCTTTAAAAACATAATTTTGACACTGAGACAGGGCTCGTATATGTACTTATGTATGTATGTTGGGAATGCATCACTGTGGCTGAAAGAACGTAGAAAGCTCGAGCAGCCCGCCCTCCTCACTGGGGAGGGAATGGAACGTTGCTTTTCCTTTTTGCCAATGCGAAATAAACCTGTACATTACACATTTGGTGTAATGTAGTAGCAATTATTAGTAATTATTAGCATCGTATCAAAAACTAGAGTTGCTTAGGCTTTAAATTATGTTTTTAAACTCGATCTTACAAAGATAAAACAAATTGCATAACATTAAAAAAACAATTTAGGTTGTAATAATCCAAACAAATAAGAAGAAAAAACATTTCACAACTACTTTGGATGTATGTATATGGTGATAATAGTAATTATACACCAAGGTAGAGAAGACAATTTTCTGAGCCGAGGTGTATTATTAAAAAAACTAAGTGTACGAGGCTCAGAAGGTCTTCTCTACCGTGGTTATATATTATTTTATTCACTACTACATATTCTGTAAATATGAAATAAATACAATTCAAATAATCTTATTATTACATAAAAAATTAAGTGGCCTGAGGTTTTCACATGTTTCAATTTGTTGACATTTTGTAATACATTCACATTTAACTTTTAATCATCCTTAGGTAGTTTCAGTAGCTAAAATGGAAAGTATTGAAATATCTAGTACTCCTTCAGAAATTAGAGAGGCAGCAAAGCATGTAGCATCAGGCAGCTTATTACCTGAAAAATCGAAAGAGTACTATTTTAACGTGTATTCAAATTTCAAAGATTGGTGCCAGTCGAAAGGCGTACTAAAAGTGAGTGAAAATGTGATCTTAGTGGATTTTCAAGAGAGATCCGAAAATAGGAAAGCTTCCAGTTTGTGGGCTACATTTTCGATGTTAAAACAACCTTTAAAGCTGAAAGAAAATATTGACATTTCGAAATATTATAAAGTAATTGCATTCTTAATAGATATTTATGTATTAAGGGCATAATCAGAAGATTATGGCTCGAGGGAATGTTAAAAGCCCGACGCGAAGCGGAGTTTTATTCCTCATAATCTACAATTATTTTATAATGTTTTCTTTTTTTTACCATGAAAGTGGAACAAAATTTTAAAAAGATTCAGTATTTTCAAGTTTTAAATGCAAATGCAGTGAAATAAAGTCGACAGTAGCCTAATTTGTTGTTACTAAGATACTGTGATATTGCTAAATTGTTGCTAAGGTACTGTTTGTTTGTAAATAATTTGCATTCTAAAATGGAAGGTGAAAACACAAAACTTATTCACAAGAAATTTGAGATGAATTTGAGGCCGAGCAAAAATAATTCAAGTAAATCGAAATATTTATACATAAAAATTCGAAAAGAATAAGTTTCATCACTATAATTTTTATTAATAAAGGTTGTATCGTAAGGTTGTTGTTTCAATAACTCTTTCAACTTACGTGACATATCATGTCATGTGTTTGCTGTCAATCATGCTGCTTATGACATTTCCGTGCTATAAAGACCATTACGCCCGCATTTGCGTATAAAAATATGGTGGCAAAATAAAATAAAAGAAAGAATGATTCCTACATGCCGAAAAAATCACGTATTTGAAAAACCTAAACAAAATTTCTCAAGCTCCTGATGCCATGTTTCTTTGCACTAAGGTAAATCTTTTGATGGGATAGTCAAATTAAGCATTTATTATGGTGTTTCAGGTCATCCTTGTAATAGGAGTAGCAGGAGCCTGCAGGACGGATGAGCTATTATGAGGTGGCAGATATTGATGTTCGTGATGACATAATCATAGTCAACATGCTTACGAAAACAAATCATCAAGAAAATTTGTAATTGTAGAACCACAGTGGGTTAATCTCGTAAGAGTTACCTGTCACAGAGGATGACATGGAAAAATTTATCGGATTCCGATCAGAAACCAACTAGGCAAATATGGGCCATAATTCAATAAGCGGTGTTCCTAAAAGGTTCCAAAATATTTAAACTAATGCATATCAGTTTAAACATTCGTTGAGAAGGACATCAACAATTTTAGCAGATAATGGCGGTGACTTATTATCTCTAAAACGGCATGGTGGGTGGAAATCATCTACAGTGGCAGAAGGATGTAAAACTATTGCCGATAAAGAATTGCGCACATGGTTCAAGGAAATTCTTGCTATGTGTGACACACCAACCTGAAGTATCGATAATGCTACAAACGAATCAGTTTTGAAGAGATTTGTTATTCTAGCATCATACCCTGCAAGATTTCATTGAATGAAGAGGCCTACTACTCCTTGTGCTTCATCATCATCGAATGTAAACACCTATAGGAAATCTTACTTCTAATGCAGATGCGTCACGAATTAACATTAATTTAATATTATTTGTTTACCATTTTCATCATTAATTTCTTAAATGTTGTTTTCCATTTCATTTTTCTTAAAGTTTATGTTGCGCAAGTGAATTAAAGTAAAAACTTTCTTTCTTTTATAAATAAAGGAAAAGAATGCGCAGATCCTAGCATGCACGTCCTCAAAGGTACGCGGCTTTTCGACTTTTGTTATTGGTATTAGCAACTGTCAATTTCATTATCTACGAGAGAAAAATTAAGCTTGAAAAACGAAATCTATTCCAAAATCGGCCTACTAATGGCATATTCTATCGCTAGTAGTGAATAATAGTAGATTTCATAACTAGTGCTGTTTACACATTTCTTGGTGCGAGGCTGTTCTTTTTACAGGCGTAGCCAAGGGATAAAATATGGCCGAGCACCAAAAGGTGACAAGGTATTCTGATTGTAATCGTTCACATAAAATTAGAAAAAATTAAATTTTAGTATTTGTTGACAAATGTCAAATTAAATACATAAATAAAAAAGTTTATATATTTAGTTATATACCACTTTTCTCTTTATGTATTAAAAGTAACGATTACAAAAAAGTTATTATTCAACTTGTACAAATATTTTGAAAAATACTTTTACATTTTATAAAATTAATTTTGAAGCTGTATTAATAATTAACACTATCCAGTAAAAACTTGAAATGCGTTTCGTAAAAATACATTATCAGCAGGGCCCCCGGAAGGCTGAGCGGTGCCCGCGTGCGGTACATTATTTTGGCGCCCTTTATTAATGTACGAAATCCAGTTATAAAAAAAAATATTTTTTTGTATTTTATAATAAAACAACTGAAATTTTTTTAAATTTAATTTTTATTGGAAATAATAATTAATAAATTATTAATTAATAACAAAAAAAAACATCTTTAATCCGTCTCTTAAAACTACAACTTTTATTAGGTTAAATAGGTGTTTTTCTTGATTTAACGGCAGCAAATTCTTTTAGTACTTCATCAAAATCGATTTTGTCAACCATCTCCCAGATAGCCTCTTTTGATGCATAGTTGATCGAAGAAAATTTTTTATTATTTTTAGTTTTGAAAATGACCTCTCCCCAGAAGCCACAGATACAGGTAAAGTTAAAAGTATTCTTAAGGAAATTGTAACATTTGGCAGAGATGAGGTTAAATTGTGTTCAAATATATATTGCAATATATCCAGAGGATTTGAAGAATGAGGAATTGAAAATAACTTTAAAGCTTTAATCTCATTAACAAAACATCTGCCTCAATATCAGCCTCCATCTGTACCGCATCAGTAAGCTTCTGTTGTAGAGCTTGGCAGTTCTTTAGGAGATCATTGTCACATAATGTAAAAATATTACTAAAAAAACCAAAAACATTATCATAATTAGAGATCATATCAAATCTACTATTTAAAGAACTTAGTACTTGATCAATTATTCTTTAAAAAAAAATTAAGGCGGTTTTACCATTTTGAGGTGCTTCATCCCTATGTTCATAATCAAAAAACTTTGGTTTATATTTTCGTCTAGTAGTATTGATTGCGGGAAAATCTTGCTCTATCTCAAGATCGGCTAATTTTGCCGCTTGAGCAATATTTCTCAAGAAACTATCATTTCTATAATTTTGAAATGATCGACTAAATTCTTTAAATAGTTTTGACATACTTTAATTGTTGTACTCATTTTGCTTACAATATTAATCTGAAATAAAACATCATACCAAATAATTACACTACAAATAAATTTAAATGAATGGATACTTAATAGTAAAGAACTTGCTTTATGCCTGCTTTCTATGTTAAAGTATCGTTATCCGCTATTTTTCAAATTTTAATTAATATTTTAATCATCCTATTTGTCTATCGCCATATATCACCATATATCACTGAGGGGTTTTAGATTTAATTCAGAAACATTTTTTGTGGAAGAAAAAAATAGTTCTTGTACTATATTAAAAAAGTTTACTGTTTCATTTGATACTTTTAGCATCATTTGCTGCTAAATTTAAACTTTATGCATTTTAAAAATAGCTCACGGATCAGCGTCCAGTATACGTTTTTGTAAGCCAGTATGCTTTCACGCATATTGGCACCGTTATCCTTGACTTCTCATGTCTTTAATATCTAAATTTAAATTTCGTAAAAGTTCAACTACAAAATTAAATATTCCTTCTCTGTAGAATCGAATATTGGCTGAAAGCTAAAAAACTCTCTTGTATTTGAACTTTTTCAATCGATTTAACACCACAAACAGGCATAATTATTGAATAATATTTGGAAACAGAGAATGAAAATATCTCCTTCATTAAACCATTCACGCATTCCATTTACATCTCCATTAAATTCACTTATAAGTATGTTAGCATCGTTGTTTTCAGAATTTGAGAAATATGGCCCTGAATGTCTAGAATAAATCCGCTCGGCAACAAGCATAGATGGCTTGATAAGATGTTTACCCTTATAAGTACAGTAGGACTGTCGCAACACTTTAAAACAAGAACTTTTCTCTATTTCTAGATAAGTACAGTCATTATACACTATAACTTTAGGCCGATCCAGGTTTTGATTATATAGACGATTTGCAAAGGAGTTACATGATTTTCGATGTAGCTGTCTCTTGTTGTAGCAGAAAATCAATATTTTGTGGTACAAATCTTGCAGAAAGAGATTGTCTAACTAGAGATATAGCTAAACTGGCTTGTTGTCTTGTGGAATAATTAAAATAACCGCTAAAAACTATCACTAAGACCTTGTCGTAACTTGCACAGGAATTAAGAGATCTTTTTACTTACATATCTCAAAGAATTTCTATTCTAACGGGGTCACAAAAGTTGAAAAGATTATTAAATTGATCTTTGGTTATAGGAGAAACTGCTTTAAATTGAGAATCTGTGAAGTTATTTTCGTCTTCGTAAGCCGTGTGGTAGCTTTTTTCTTAATTTCCTTACGTAGCTAAAAATATAAATCTCATTACCTGCTAATAATGGCCGATTTATATATCGTAGGGAACAGAAACTCAAACAGATTACCATTCTCATCCAAATGAATATTACAGCAGTACGTATTTTTCTCTCAACAAAAATATTAATTCTACCTTTCATGGATATTTTATGTATATCATTCCCATCGTTAGAAATGCAGCATAAGTGAGTTGACATTTAATCGCAAACAATTTTTATTGTCTATTGCTTGAATTTACAATAGAAATATTGCAGACATTGCAGATTCTAGTTTCTTCTATTATGACCCTCTGGTAGATTTGCTTCGCGGCGACGTGCAATCAATTTCCTGCTTTCTTGCATTTACCTCACCACTTATTTTCACCATAACCCTAGTAACTAAAGCATTTCCACAAGCAAAACATGGAATTCGATTCATTTTTCACATAACTCTTCAACGATTTTAATTCAAAAAGTAGATTTGCAACTAAGCATCAACAATATCACTTAATTAGTGGATTAATTTTGACGTTTCATACACCTACTATATTGTTATTATTTTATAAGTTTGGGAATAGAAAAACATAATAATTGTAGTATGAAAACGGAAAGAAAAGTGGAAAATCAGAAAAAATCTAGTTGTACGAATAAAAGCAGAAGAAAAGCGCAATACCACATTACGGTTTTGGTTTAAACGAATAAGTAAATACTAAATATAACTTTATTAGAAAATAGTGAGCATAATAAATGAAGCACATCTAACCTTTCTATCTGTCAATCTCCAAAAGCTTTGTATTTCGCAACGACATCCAATTGCAAGGGATTTTTATGTTAACGGTTTTTCCGTACCTATATGAAGTTTAAGATATCGCTTTGGTCCTTTGTACTTGGACACCCAGTATCAGTATAAACACATCGTGACTATTATGTAGGTATATACAGTTAGCAAATAGTTTATTTTAATATAGACATTTCAATTAAGTTATCAGAAAATTAACTAGGAAGTATAATAATACTCAATTAAATCTATTAAAGAAATGAAACACTCTGTATAACGGACGTCTAGGGACTTAACTTGCAATAATAATTTAAATGGACATATATGTGTTAACTTCCATTCACCAAAATATCAAAACAATACCACCGTATAATTCTTTTCAGATACATATATTTGGTCTCACTCTGTATATCAGGTTTATGTACAAAAATAATGAAAGTAAAGAAAAGGTTGTAACCAGTAGCACAAAAAAATATTTTCCCTCTCAATTTCATTCACCATTTATTCTGCTATATAATTCAGTCTTGCCCCTCACTACAGCTTTCCGAAATATTATTGCCAGCATTTTCACTTCACAATCGTCCCATACTATTTCATTGCTCGTATTCATCACTCCTGTAGCGTTCTGTTTTGGGCCGCACTTTGTATTTTTGACCCATTTCCAGAAGAGTTTTTGGTTCTCTCAAAATCATTCTGAATTTTCTCTCCTTCCTCAGCCATCACTACCTCTTTACTTATTCTCACTGCCTCCTTAGTTTCTTTTAAGCTGTACAGTGTACACCTCGTACAATCGTTTTTCCTCAGTCTCATGTTTTGTGGCAATAATTGCCATGTACGCATCTTTTTTCTTACATACTGCCTTTTTTACCGATTCGTTCCACCAAGCACATTTTTTCTGTTCACTTACAGCCGCTGTTGCACATATCCGCACGGCACAATTGACAACACAGTTTTCAAGCTTATCATGCACTTTCGTCATTGTCTTTTATTTATTCGTTCGACACTATTTCATTCACATTCAACTCTTTACTAACAGCATCTGCGTATTTCATTCTCATATCACCATTTATCTACTAGTTCGTCTACCCTAATTCTGGACGTTCGCGCTACGTTTGATTTCCCTCTCCAGACCAACTTTTGCCCTAAACACACTCTCGATACATCCAAAAAGTGATCCTATCCACACTCCGATCCGCGCATTACTTTTGTGTCTTTCGTCAGATTTCTAAGTCATTCATCATACACTATCAAGTCAATCATAGTTTTAGATTCACCTCTTTGTTATGTACACATGTGCACATTCTTATGTCTAACCACGTATTAGATACAAACTTATCTTCACACAGATGTTCACAAGGCATTCGCCATTCTCATGGACTCTTTGGTCTCCGAACTTTCCTAGAACCCGTTCAGCATGTTCACTTTGTACACCCACCCATCCATTCATATCTCCCACTATCATCATTCTTTCGTTTGGATACGTTTTGTACTCTATCATTGAAGTTCTCATATCTTGTCTCTTTCCCATTCACAGTTCATAGCAAGCAATAAGAAAAATTCTTCAAAACTCCATTTCATTCTAAATTAAGGGAATACAAATTCGTACTGTGTAACACATCTTTTCGTTCTTTCACCACGATCAGGCCAACTCTTTTTGCACCGTGCTTCATTCTCAACTCCTGACCATAGTGCTTGCCATCCTCCATAAGGATCCTTTTCTTTGCTTTCTCCGATAAAGAATATCAAGCTGCCTTTCGTACATTACATTCGCACAGTCGTCAGCAACGGGGCTTTCTGTTTGACCTTGACCGCTCCTTGTAGCCAGGCCGAGCCGAGTCAATTCTCAGTTCTCTTCAACAATACCTTAAGCGGGCAGACCGATTACTAGCTAAATCGTGCCCCGGAAGAAGTAGCATTCTCTACTAACGATACTGTCCTACTATCGGAGATTAATATGTTAAAAGAAATTTCACTATAATTACAACAGCAGATCCTATTTTGCTATTGCTGGACATGTTTCAATATAAAGGTCAATCGAAAAAGAGCAATTATTATTAAGTTCAATCGAAATATTGCTTTTTCGAAGAATAACACTAAAATTAATGGATCATTTATCAAACAAAAGTCACTGTACACTGTGTCCCATTTTGTTTGAAATTGTAGCGTTTCTCGTTTGCGAGCAAGGATAGAAAGATGCGGTTTTCGAGATCCTATTCTACTTCTCCGTGAAACCAAGGATGCCACAAACAGAATGGTCATAGTCCTCTTAGTATTTGAGATACAGGGCGAAATTAAAAATTTACAAATTCTAAATCTAACAATTTGCCTTGTAATTTATCGAAATGGTGAAAAGTGAGTCTTATACAAATTTTCCGTAGAATTTAGTGGCGTGCATAGTTTTCCCCACAAAAAGTCAATAAACGTAATAAACCAAAGTTTTTTTTTTTTTAATGAAACACCGTATATATATTTTTTTATTATATAATATAGTTTACTTTCAGCTTTCAAAAAATATATATTGTGTAGCATTTCTTTTGCATTATTGACCTCAAAAATTAATGTTACGTTAATTTAACATTTTGATGATATGGTTGGCCATACAACCTATAATTCTGTATAAACGCGTGTTTTATTGAACGTCCAAGATATATTTGTGTATTCAAAAAGTGTTACTAGATTCTTACTGCTTTATTATAATTATAAATATGTAAGTATGCGATTATAATAAATCTAAAGACTTTGTGATCGATTTTTGATACAAAATCGATGACGTAAACAAATTTTTGCAAACATTTTTAGTTTTAGAACGAAAAAGCCCTTAAGTTTTTCCTAATTTTCTCGAAAACGGATGAACCAAATGTAAATGCAATTGTAACATAAGAAGCAGCCTTTTTTCCTTAAGAAGTTTTACATTTGACATTTTAAAATAATTAGAAGTCAATATTTTGGTTTATTTTAACATGGGAATTCCCTATGTCCAGAAATTCAAGAGATACAGTGTATGTGGAGACATGAATCTATTCCTTTTTCTCTATCTCCCTCAGCTTTTTCGCGCAGTCTAAGAATTGAATAAAAATCAGGAAAAATTACTCCAGAATTGAAATGTTCCTAAGTGCTATTAAGCATTTAGCTTGGTTAAACTTCCGATACTACAATTTCAAAACAATCGATTTTTAACCCAAAAAGAGAATTATTTTGTTATGAATATGAGCCTGCAATATCGCAAGGATTCACACATACCAAAGCAATTCGATATTTCACTCTTTATGACAACAAACGCCATTAAATTTTTACGAAAATTTGGGTTATTTTCCATTTTGTAATACCTCATTGTGAATGTTTCCTTTACAATTGGATGTTAAATAAAATTCTCAAATGAAGTAATATTGGCATTTATTTCGTTATTATGAGCAAATAACGCATAGATGTTACAACAAAAAACGTTACTATGAAACTGAGCGAATAACTGGCAGTGTCCGTGAAACATAAGCATGCAAATACAACTATCTGCACTTGCATTACTAGCTTACTCGCGTACGAGTAAGTTTCATAGGATGAAACACCGCATTACGATTATGTAGGATGAAATAGTAAGAGTTTGTTAAACTATTGCATACATACCGTTCACAATACTTTAGGATCTTGATAAACCATGACAATATTTTGTTAAATTGCTTGCTTAACTTCTGCTAGTTAATGCCATGACCCACTTACGCTCAATGTAGACACTAATTGGCAAATGTTAAATGACAAGCAATATGGCTTCTGCAAAAGCAGGTTTACGTCCTTATCTGGATCAAATCTATTCAGTTCAAGCAAGATCTCCGTTGGCACATGCATATTTCATTGGCATGCCTGTTTAGCAACAAAAGTCTGAACTTTCGCTTAAACACAATATCTCTCTCCTGCTTCTTGCGTTGATCTCCTAACTGACTTACCGCTGAAAAAGAGCACCATCTCTCCATTGAAAACCGTTAGTCTACCTTTAATTATTTAATTAAATATAGTCGTCTGGTAGTAATCTCTCTTTAGACATTGTTCATGATTTGTATAAATTTAGCGACAGAGTACTTTTCTTTAGTTTTATCAATTTTCGCCATTTATTGTTGAGTAACACGGGCTGTATGATAAAGAATCACTATTACCACTAATGTAGCGCCGAGTTAGAAATTTCTGTGTAAAGGTTTAGATAGGTTAGTGTTTTTTAGTAATCAAGGAAATTATAGTTAATTTAATTCATTGAAAATATTTAAGCGACCTTAATTGTAATTATATGTCAAACATTTATCCAAAATTTATACGTGATCGAGGCTATTATGGGCCTCTTTTACGTATAGGTACATGATTAGGCCTGTAATAAACAACTATTCTATCGATAAATGGTGGACTAACCAAACTTTTAACTTCGTTGCAGCATTAGTAATTTACGTATGGTCAGTAAGCAAACATGTAATATTTATATTGCTAAAATTAGGTTATTATCAGACATGACCGCATTAGTAAACCAGCCTAGTATCTATTTACCTAATGCTTTTGCATTTTTGTTTGTTTATTGTGGTGGAATGTTATCATAATTGCGAAGTATCCTGTGGTCACGTCACATGTTGAGTGAGATTTTTCGTTTTCCAGTCGATTGTGGATGATATCCAAAACACCACGTTGTAAAAAACACAGTTAATAATTGGTTAAATCCGAAACGATATCATTTATGCTTCGTCACTAAAATTATCCATTGCGTTTTAGACTTTATGCGAAAAATACTCTTTGACCCATTAGGAAGAGAAATAGCTATTTGTGTATTAAGAGCGCAAAATGATATATTCGATTGAAAGACAATTCTGTGTTATCTTAAGAAACAATATTGACATCAGCCAATATACGAAATTAATCGAATACCTAAAACGCCAATCTGTAGGATACAAACCAAAAAATCAAGAACTTTTACAAGAAGAATTGTTCAAATTCCTCTGTGAAGCAGATGAAATATTTTTAATGAAAAGGTAAATAACACTATTCATTACTCTGTAAATATTAATAAGTTATTTTATTGACAGGTAGTATTAATTGATTTCGTTGCATGTAGACGAGATGAACTTGTGAAAATGACCATAGAAGACACTGAAGACAAAGATTCGCTATTAATAGTAAAATTATGTTATGTTGCGTTGGGACCATTAGATGACGACAACCCATATCGTCTATTTCTACGATATTGTAACGGAAAATGCTCTAAACAAGTGGTGGGAATGAATATAATTGGAAAAATACCCTGTGAAATCGCCAGTATTTGAATTTATCAGATTATAAATTATATACAGCACAGTTTTCGTCGCACGTCAGCTACTCTTTAGTTAATGAAGGTGATATCATCCAACTGAAACGTCATGGAGGTTGGAAAAGTTCTTCTACACGAGGATACATTGAAGAAAGCATTAATAATAAAATTGAAACGACACAGAAAATCTTGAGTAAAGAATCATCTAAAGTGCAAATTGTTGAATCAATAAGAATGGCGGAACATACAATTTCAAACTCATCTAGACTTTCTTCAGCGTCTGAATTGTCATAAAAATTGTAAAAACTCTACTTTTAATTTTCATTCATCAAATTAAATAAATTTTTGAAATATGTGAACTTCTCGATTGTAGAAAAAATCATGTGTGTAATTCGAGGCAAATTCATTGCCGATTTCAAGAGATTGCCGCGCAAAGACAGTTTTAGTTTTTCACTAAATAAGCCATGTGATGAAGAGTTCGTACTGCTTTTCAGTAGGTAAGATTGGAGACTTTTGGGACACACCACATTTCCAAGGCCCCACATTTCCAAGGTTGCCACAAAAACAGGTTTCCCACCCTACCAAGGTCAAAAAAGCGCAATGTGTGACCTAAATGCATATCATTACCACAAACCCACGGTCACAAACCCCGATTTCCTGTTCCACTACTACAAGGCCATCACTGAGACATATCATTACCACAAAACCAGGGTCACAAACACCGCTTTCCTGTTCCACAACTACAAGGCTATCCGTGAGACCTATTCGTGTTCCACTATTACAAGGCCATCCGTGCGACAAAACCACGCTTTCCTGTTCACAATACAAGGCCATCCGACCACGCTTTCCTGTTCCACTATTACAAGGCCATCCGACCACGCATTCATGTTCCACAATAACATCCGTGTGACCTGGTTGCGCCACTTGTATGTTTTTGCTCACTTTTGCTCAACCTTACTTTTTACCAAAATAAAAGAAAAACGATATGTTAATATATTTAATTGATGTAGACAGACATGTACTAATTTATTACTCAGATATATGATTTTCTTTAGGAATAAAACATTTTGATTTAGTACAAGTGCAGAAGGTCCTCTCCACTTCCGTTTCAGTACATCTGCGCGGACGTGGTGCGAGGAGCTGAGCATACGTGCAATGTGGTGCCCATCGTAGATGTTCCTGTAACGGATTGACATCTGGCTGCCATCGGTTTATTCTAACCCACACATGAAACATTCAACCGTATCGTCTGAAGATGTGGAAATGAATCCTGCTGCAGCAAGCGATGAGGGTGAGTGAACTCCAGACCATGTTCGATACGTTAGTAAGCGTTTATCGAAACAGTTGTAATACTGAGGATAATAAAAGTTTGGGTCACACATGTTAACATCAGCGAAAACAGTATGATACTGACAGTAAATAATGTATTCTATACAATATATACAACATATATACAACAGATATACAATATGTACAATATGTACAATAAATAAAATAGATACAGTAAAAGACTACTCGTCTGCGTAGCACCTCATCACACAGTATACATGAGTCATCATCGTACACATCGTATAACTGTGTGAGAGGCGCCTCTACGACGAGCACCAATAATATTCGTACGACAGGTGGTACGCGCAGTCCAGCGCTCCATATGCATATGATGGTCCACTACGCGGTAATCTCCTGGTTTCAATCGGGCGAAACAGCAATGACACAAATTCATGAAGTCCACCAGATGGTATCGAACATATATTGATACAATGTGGGCATATGCTGTTACACGGCTTGCCGCAAAGTGCTCGCGTATTACCTTGCTCATTTCGGTATACCACGCTGAATTCCACTGAACCAGTTCATAATTATTTCGTAGCACTTTGGTTATGGAAGCCGGTAGTATTCCTTCCTTTTCAAAATTTACCCAGTTCGGAATTAATTGACATGTCCGTCGGGTACTAAGTTGAAATAGGGTTTGTGGTTGGTACACTGCAGGAGTCTTCCAATCGTCTTGCACTGGAGTAACTGACATAGTGAAGATCGGTAACTATGGTATATGTAAAAACCCCTCCCTTTAAGTATACGAATAATACTGAGTGGGGATATGTTACCTTGTGTGGTGACCTTGCTGTGGCAAAGTGGAATAACCTTGGGAATAAGTATGCCTAGAAATCCTTGAAGTAGTGGAACGAAAAGAAAACCTTGAAAAGGTGTAACCGACAAGACCGCTAAAGCAATGTGTGGTATAATCGTGAAGGTCACGTAAGTAGCCTTGAGGAGGGTACATAGTGGGGAGAGTGTCATATATAAAGAGAGGGAATGTATGTAAAGCCAGTATCGTATATAATGGATAACATCGTACGTCAAGCCATAGAAAAGGCGAAGATTCTCGGTGCTATAAGTTCAAGTAAATATTGCGATATTTTGCTTAATAATGTGCATTATTTCTTAAATAAAAGTAAAACAAAGTTTGTTAGTGTCGGTCTATCACCCAAATTTGGATTTGAGCCAGTCGTAAAACTAGGTGGAACGAAGAGTGGTGGAGTGGTGTTTGACAAGCAGGAATGGCGTATACTTATGGATAATCAAGGGGTGATTACTAATTATTTCTACAGTCCTGAAGGAACATGGCTACCTACCAAACTGGGATCGAAGACTGTCTCGTACGAAAATATTAACAAGAAAAAATTATACGCCTCTGTGATAGTGACGAAATTGATATCTATTTAGGATGGGAGTCTATAGAACAGTTATGGAAGCTTTTGAAGATAATATATTACCGATTGGAGTTGGCAGATACTGTGAACTTTCCAGAGTTTTATAAAACCTAATACAGTCGACAGCGACAATTCCTGAATGTAACATTCACCAAGTTATAGGTCCATTGCTGATGTATTTGAGGTCAACATAGCCTGCCTTCTGGAAATGGAAGTATTTGCCAAGGAGAAACTATATATGGATATGGATCTTGCCAAACCTATAACCTGAAAGGGGGATAACGCGCTTGTAGTCAATATGTGGATGTGTTATAGTGCGGAGTCGTGGCCTAAAGCTGTAGATTGTGTTAGTGCAGTCCAAAGACTAATATGCCAGTTACAATCATTAGAATTCGATGCTGATCATGAAAAAGTGTATGGAATGGGTAGATTTAGTGATGACTATTTAAATAATCTAGTTAATAAGTATGGGGGAGGAATACGCCTTTGTGAAAAATACTTAACATCGCATGCGGATGATATAGAGTGTATTTGTTGTATAAAGCGATTAATAGAAGACCTTAAAGAAATATCATTGGAGCAATTTATACATGAAATAGAACGATATTTACCGAATTTTGAGTCATCAGATGACGACTCACCCAGTGAAGAAGGTGCGCATTAATGAGTCCAAAACGTAGTTCACTACATAGTATGGGAGTTGGTATACAGGCATGCGCGAAAAGGAGAATGGGAACAATTAGCTAGGATTCTGCACGATTTAAAAAAGAATAGATGACTGTGTAATATAATTTCACCAATTCTCGAAAACAGCATCGTGAGTGTGTGTTTGTCAGACGCTTTAGTAGTATGTAGTGATGTATATGTATAGGATAGTATAATAAAAAAATTTAAAAAAGATCTGTTTATTGCATATTAATATTACAGTATATATAATTAAGGTTAATTAGCGTATTACACAATGTCTTTGGTAGAAATCCATGAGTTGTGAGAAGTATCAAAACCCAACCACTTAACGAGAGCTTTATTCCCTTGACGTCGGATGACACGTTCAACTAGATGAATGTCTGGATGTTTAACACTTTGTAGTTCGGGCTCATAGAACCGACCTTGAATCTCTTCATCTCGACTATCACGTAATGTGTAGGTGAGTGGGCTTGAACGTTTAACTGTTGATATTCGAAAGACTTCGTAACTCCAATTAGGTGTGTACCCTTAGAGAATATGCTTCTATGTTTGCTAATGCGTACATGTTCCCCACTTTAAATTTAGGTGTTTTACGGTCAAGAACTTTTTGACATTTTAAATGTTTTGAAATAGATGCACTATTTTTTCCGATACATCTACCGGTTTGTATCCAGTTGTTCTATGCTTTCTTGAATTATATCGGCGACAATGTGCGGTAATATTGATAGCCACTTATAGGATCCTTGCATGCTGAAGGTTTTCCACATTATTGCTTTAAGGGTGCGATTTACACGTTCGACTATACTACTTTTCAAGGTGGAATAACTACTGTAATGATTGATATTAAATTTTTCATTACTTTTTGAATTCAGCATTATAGAACTCAGTTCCCATATCAGTTTGTATATGTGTAGGTGTCCTTTTCAAACCAGACAAAAGTTTATCCATTACATCCGCGACCAGTTTACCATTCTTGCGTTTGATGGGAAAAGCCCAGACATATTTAGAGAATGCATTTATTATTACTAAAATGTATCGAAATCCTTTATTCATCCGAGCATATGGTATCATTTCCACTAAATCAGCTTGAAATAGATCATTTAAACCTTTTAGTACAACACAACGCCGCGGAAAATTTCTTCTTGAGGTTTGTGCAGTTCTTCAACAACATCGGCTTTACTCATTTTTTGTGCTTTGGATTTTACTACGAACTCTACGTTGAATATCGCTGCAGTTGAAAACTTACAAACTTCGGCATGATTACACGAATTACATCGTTCCTCTTAAGATGTTGAATTACATCCTTTGCCAGATCAAATGTTGTACCATCTATGTTAAGCTCAAGAGTTGGATGACTCACCTGCAATGTACTATAGTACCGTCGTTACAGGGATAGGTATATTGATCACCGACGCCGGTAGATAAACTAATTGTCTTCTTTGCAGCGATTCCAGAAAATGAAATGAAAGTTTCATAAGACAGATCGCTATGATCAACAATATGTTTCCAAATTTATCCACTGTCATTTGATGATGAAGATGGCAAATTTATCTATTGGCATAACATAGTACTATCTGTAGTGATAGTCGTAGTAACAATGAAAGGAAATGACATAGTGGTAGGTTTATAACAAGTTCTGTTACTTTATTACTTTTGAGTTACGTAGTTCATCAATTATATATATTATTTCGTTGTGATTGCTAGTATTTCCTGCCGACATTGATCCTAATAATTCCCGTAACCAATCGACTAACTTATTCGGATTATTCCACGGTACAAACTCAATAGGTTTATTATTGTATCGCAATAGCTGCAGTCCACCACCTCTTTTGGATATAGAAGTTGTTCGAGATCTGGCTGGAGGTGCAATAGATGATGTGCAGAACGTTTTCTAGGCTTGAAGTAATGGTTTAATGATTTCAAGATACTTCTTACTATTAGTTCCTCGGATTTGATCATCAGGGTTATAATTACGTCGGGCAGCATGCGTACGACGCAAAATGTCATTGTATTGCTGAGATCCCTCTTTTTGTATCCCGTAGGAACTTTTTAAAAGTAGTTCATATAATCCCGGTGTTCCTCATAGTCTAGGGATGATCCATCGGGAAGAGCGATTCGCAAATTTTCTCCAACAAAATCTAGTTCAGCATCGCCTATAAAAATTTCTCTTCTTCAGGAATAAAATGCACACCGTACGTTAAGTCATATTCATCTTCGGTATCTCTAAAGATACCTTCGACGTAGTAATTTCGCTAATCCTTGGTATTGATTAAGATACTCTTCAAAGGCGGGTTGAGATCCAGCAGCTAATAGTTCCGATTTCAATTGTTGTAAAGTAGGAATTTCCACCTCGTCGTCATGTGTGACATCAGCAATTACAGATTCTTGTAGAGGTGTGGGAATGGTGTCAGGAACAATAGTACGGCTCCTTACGTATTCTAGAGGATTTCGGTGTATAATGTAAAAATACTTCATTTTCATGTGCAATGGACTCCTTTTTCCGACTTCTGGCGTAAGGGGTTCAGCTTTGATGAGAGAACCATCATTTTAGTAATTAATTGTTTTAATGGTTGTGTAATAGGTTTAAAGTGCGCCTCCATTGCACGTTCTGTAAGTGCAGTATCTTCTTTCAAACTAGCATATTTCTGTTGCACACTCTTGCGAGCACGCAAAATGTCTTGTACTAAGCGCTCCTCCATTACGACTGTGCGTTGACAGTCCTAGTAGGTTATTTATACTGCAATGAAACAGTCAAATCTCTTACAGTAACGACCGTTATTAACATCGCTTTCTTTATCAATCACAAGAAATCCGAATTTATCACGCCAGCAACACAACACAAGTCTTTAAATTTATCAAATGACATATCAACATTAACGTGATCATCATACACATGCTTGAGATTAGTGTGATCTTGTTGAAAAGAACAAGTAAATTCGCATTATCACGTATAAGCTGTTTTGGAATTGAAGAATACGTTTGACACAGATAGAAACAATCATTATTTCGATGTCTGCCAAAACAAAAATGATATCTAATTTCATTTTGTTTTTCACATGCTACATCATCAAAAATCATTATTGAATTTTTACGGGACTCACTAGGAGGTATAACATCACTATTATCACTGTATTCGAAATACCTAATTTCCTTTATGGGTGCCAGTAACTCCGCAGGTACTGGTATTTAGGTTGGTATAGAGATTTGCAATATATATAGACATTTTCAAAACGTAAAGCCATTTGGATGTTCTAATAAGCTAATCATAACATTGGTTTTCCACAGCCGGATGGTCCGACGATTATACCTCGTGTACATCCCCCTTTTAGTAAACCGCGGTGTTTACAGTACTGCTCCTTGTTAGGAGTAATGTCATAATTTTTGATAGGTAATTCTGTATCTTGCGGAATGAAACGGATGTCACCCATTATGGTACTAAACCACGACTTGTATGACGCTTCTATATATATATATATATATATATATATATATATATATATATATATATATATATATATATATATATACCACGTGCAGAAAGTAGTTTAGTAGTGCAGTGTCAGTCAGTGTGGTATGAAGTATACATCCCAGCGTCAGAGGAAAAAAAAGGTTCAGGATTAATTAATACTTTAATAAATAAATTACCCGTGGAGTTGCGGATATCGATATTGTGGGCCAGGCACCCGTTTACAAAAACGATTAGCTCGTGGCGACAAAGGTATTAACGCATTGGACGAAGCGTGTAAAGAACACGATATTGCATACTCCCAGTCAAACGATCTAGGACAACGACACATAGCAGATAAGACTTTACAACAAAAAGCTTGGAATAGATTTCGTTCTACCGACGCTACCTTTGGAGAAAGGGCAGCTGCATTAACCATAGCTGGTATAATGAAAGGAAAACGGACAATGGGAATGGGTGGCAAATCACGGAAAGGACAAAAGAAATTGGGAATGGGAAATAAATCACGACGAAGGAAGCATTCTCGCAGAGCAATTTCGTTTAACAAAGCAGTCCTTCTAGCCCGACGTCGTGTTGGTGGTAAACTTCGATCATCTTTAAAAGCGACAATACAGCAAGCCTTGAGCGCTCTAAAACACAAAAATTATGTCACCCAAGAGCAGAATATTGCCAATACCAAAACGTGGGGATTCATACCTCTTATTCCCTCTTTGCAGCATTAGGAGCTTTAGGGTCTCTAGGTGGCGGTGCTGCGGCAGTCGCAAAAGCGGTAACTGACGCAAAAGCTGCGACAAAAACGTTAGACGAAACCAAACGACACAACCAAGCAATGGAAGCAGCTGCATTAGGAAAAGGTTTATACATAAAGCCATATAAACGAGGGTTAGGTATATATTTACAACCGTATTCAAAAACTCCCACTGAAGCTACCACGTCACGCCTTAAGTAATGTTGAGCTATCAAAATTTGTGGAGCAATTACAGATTCCCTATTTTAGAGGGATATATTGCGAGATAACTACCTACACGAATCCATGCGAATGAATGTGGTATTGTGAATCTGGATGATCAAACTAACAAGGGTACACACTGGACAGCTTACATTAAGCGTAACAGGCATATTACATATTTTGATAGCATAGGACATATTAAACCACCCTTTGAATTACTCCACTATTTTAAAAGTGATGGTAGCAGAAACACAATTGAGTATAACTTTACCAAGGTTCAAGATTTTGATACATACAACTGCGGTCATTTAGTCTTACACTTTTTATATGACTACTCGTACTGATTTTCAGTAGTCGTTACGTGATCGTAATTTCGTACACATTTACATTTACCGTTAAAGGTGCATCTTGCAAGCAACCTTTAATCCACCGATTTTTCTTGAGAATGAGTCGGAATACGTAATGGGATTGACTAGTTTTGAATCTTTCAATACTATACAGAATGTTACTTCAAAGAATAACCAACTCGTATTTGGAAACGATAAAATTACAATACCACCAGGATCATACGAAATCGCGGATGTGAATAAATATATTAATGAGTTAGTGAAAGATCGAGAGCATTCTGCATTTACAAGCGAATAATAATACTATGAAAGCAAGTATGAAAGCAACCCATGACATTAACTTCAATGTGGAAAATTCGATAGGACCTATGCTGGGATTTAATAAAACTGTTTACCAGGCTAAAGTGCATACCTCTGATACTCCTATTAACATTATCAAAATTAACTCATTAATTATCGAGTGCAATATAACAAGTGGTAGTTTTAAGAATGGTGAAACATCACACATAATTCATCAGTTCTTTCCCAGTGTACCAGCGGGTATAAAATAATAGATCCCTCAACATGTCATCTATCTACCTATCAATACATCTACCATTTCAACAATAACACTTAAAATAGTAGACCAAGACGGAGATCTCGTCAATTTTAACGGGAAGTCATAACGATAGGACTACATTTAAAGAAAATATGGTGACGCTATAACACATGTGCATGTAACCAGTGCAAATCAAACTATAAAAGATCAAAGTGTGGAAAGGTGAGAGTCAGTAAGCGTTCAGCGCCCAAAGCATTGACACCGCAGAACAAAGCATTATTGGAAAGTCTCGGCTTTACAGTACTACAATGAGTATATTAAACGTTAATGAAAAAGTTGTCGTTGATAATGCTATCGTTAATTCCGAACTGCACACCCATCAGCCATATACTACGATTTGGAAACAATGATGAAATCAGGATACCCATTCAGGAAGACATGTGCACTCTACCATCCGAAAGCTATGTTATAGAGGGACGATTATTACGTCAGGATGGTACTGTCTCTAACACCGCAAGGTTCGTTAATAACGGTATCGCATTTTTATTCAGTGAAATTAGATATGAAATGAATGGAATAGTGGTAGATTCCGTAACGAAAGTGGGATTAACGTCGACAATGAAAGAATTGGTATCATTGACGTCCAATGATCTCGCCCGCATGAAAATGCAGGTTGGTTTCCTACTCAAACAGTACACTAACAAATGCTCAAGGATACTTTAATGTTTGTATACCTTTGCGAATGCTACTTGGCTTTGCCGAAGATTACAATAAAGTGATTTTGAACATTAGACAAGAACTGGTATTAATTCGTAGTAACATTGATACCGATGCAGTAATTTCAACTGTAGAAGAAGCATTAAAAGTTAACATAGATAAGATATATTGGAAAGTTCCACATCATTCCAGCATTAGCAGAGGAGTTGGCGTTAACGAAATACATTGATAAAAATGTAAATACGCCAGTAGCATTTAGAAGTTGGGAAACCCACATATATCCCGCCATTCCAGCAACAGATAAGCATACATGGGCAATCAAAACATCTACTAGTATAGAAACACCTAGATACATTATTATAGGATTTCAAACTGGGCGAGAGAATAATGTTATGCAAGATACGAGCAGATTCGATAAATGTGCACTAAATAATATTCGCGTGTTCCTGAACACGGATCGTTATCCGTATGACAATCTCAACGTTAATTATGATAACAATTGCTTTGCTACGTTGTATGAAATGTTTGCTAAATTCCAAATGTCGTATTACCAAAGAGATGGGCAACCATTACTCACCCCTACGCAATTTACCACAGCTGCACCGTTGATTGTCGTAGATTGCTCAAATCAAAAGAAGCATTACACTCTAAAGCAGTAGTTCTTCGTGTGGAGTTTGAAACAGTGGCAAACATAGCTGCAAATACGACAGCATACTGTGTTATACTCCACGATCGTTTAGTTACATACAACGCGTTAACCAAAGCAGTACGACAGTTGTAATACAATGCCCGTCATAATCGATGTACAAGGGTTTAAAATTTCAAAAGCTTTTATACCAAAAGAACTCGCCATTTATAATGGGAAACAAATTGCCCATTTTTTTTAAATCACCGTATCCCTGGCATACATTGGATGCAGAGAGTCGTCGTCAAGCTACTTGGTTAATGCAAAACCAGCACTGTATTAAATGGGAAGAAGGGTATACACCACCACACCACTTTCGAAGAATACTCGAGAGATTGATTCAGCCAACAGATTCTGTCTATGTCAAGGGCAGAGAAAGCAGATTACATCAGAAAATTTGTGACCCAGCCTGTTATTGAACTTGAGGAAAGTCCACCTCTTCCTGCTATGCAACCCGTTTGTTACTTTATTGTAAATCATTATGCCACTGTGCTTTGAGTCGTATATCATTTATATAATATATATATATATATATATATATATATATATATATATATATATATATATATATATATATAATGCAATAAGTCTTGTACATATTTTTTAATAAAAAATAGTAAATAGTCATTCTCGTTTTTGTTATTTATAAACATAGTATTTGTATAGCATATATTCTCTTAATAACGAATTAGTACATAATATTAATATATTAAAACAACTAAAGGAATAATACAACTTATTATTAATATAAGTTTCATTATGGGAGAATATAGGAAAGAAACTAGCAAGTGTCAGTACCCAAACTATTCTTCTTCCGGTTAATATAAATTCATTTGCTTAGCAACCTGCAATAGTTCGCTCAACGGATCAGCATTCTCCAATTCCGGTATTCGCCAATGCCCCACGCCAATGTAGAACACGTATCACGTAGTCGATATCGTTTGTCATCCTGGGACCTAAAGGCAATTTTGTTTAACATTTCGGTATATATATCATGTAAGGTTGATCGAAACACAAGCATTTTACACATTACTGTTTTATCAGACCCTCCGCAACCGCTTTGTAGTCTACTTCCGTCAACACTTTCTGAATAATAACTTTCTTAACACCTTTCGCTTTCTTAACAACTTCCTTATCAGCAAGCTTCAGACAGTATGACTTCGATCCAGCACCATAAAAATAATGAATCGCTTTCCCTGCATACTCATCTTTCATTCGTCCAACGACGGAAGCAGTCGTAGGAATACCATGCAACTCATTTTGATAGTTGGAAGTATCATATTCGTCTAAATTATTTCGCATGTGTGCATACATATCATCAGTTACTATCTCAACAATCAAAGAATACGTGTCAGTATAGAGCAACGTGACATTCTTGCCATAATGAGCTCGTAAGATATCATAAAAAAACCGATACATTATAATTTTGGAAAGATCTAAAATACTGAATCCGACATAGACGGGTTTGTCGTACGTAACTACCTGTTTCGACAATTCCGCCGCAAACAATTTATCAGTGAATTGAATAAAATTTTTAAATTGCGGTTTTGTAACGTACCGTGCTAGACCTACCCGACGACCGTTATTTTCCCAATGTGTTAACAGTTTAATAACTCTTCGTTTATCGACATTTTCCATTGTTTTACCAAACACGCCATTATTCATGATTTTATAGAAATCCTTTTCAAACTTGTTCAGTGCTGTGTTGCGGAGAGTTGTATTAAGGTCTACGTATGGTATTAGCCACGGACTCTGACGAAATCGTAAAACCCTATGAATACGAGTAACAATTAAGCCATGCTCTATACATTGTTTTAAATAGCGGTAATGTATAACATAGTTGGTCACAGGTTCGGGATTAACTTCTCCTCCTGGGAATGTGGTGCGCAGATCATTTCAGGACAAAACGGATAATCGTTGTGTTCGTCATACAGATGGTGGGGATAATGTATATCAACCTCCAGTACAAATCCAACATCGGCGTCATCATCAATCTTTACTACGTCAAAGTGTTCTATTTCCTCTTGAGGTAACCACATAAACCCATCGTGAGGCAGGTATTGCTTCATACTCCAGCCGTATAAATTCGTGGCATCTAAATATTGTAAAAACACTTTCGGTTGTTTAGGATCATAGTTTGGAACAAACTCGTTATTAGCGATGCTTCTCCGCTTGATACAAGTACTTACTCCACCTCGAATACCTTGTTTAAAAAAGTGATACATATCCATATCCGTCAGTAATTCTAGCTCTACTTTCGTACATTTCAACATGGCATCCACGCCAATCCAGGTAAAGTGACATACTGTGCAGGTTCTAACCCATACACACCCATACATAATCTCCTAAAGTTTTCAAACACGTCAGCCAATAACAACATATCTGATTTTAAATAAATATCAGCATAATCACCTAGTGTATTACACTTAAAGTGATCCCATACCAGTAGAACGCGACAGTATTCGTCATCGGAAATATTTGCATCGCGCATTTTATCGTAGAATTTGTCATATGATGGCACCGTGATGTCGTTCAATTTACTAAAGCTGTCTACGTACGCATAAGGAAACTACCTTTATTTCTCACTAAGTTGAAGTCGCTATCATTACTAAAATATTTCCGTACCTCCATACATTGATCATCTGATAAATTCTGGGATAGAGTATCTAAGGATGCAGCCATGAATTCTACAACTATCGACGAACCGTAAATTAATGTATTTCTTTTCCCTGATACCATGACTGTTTACATATTCATCAAAAAAATATGCTTACCAAACGTTATATATTTTTCACTGTTAACCGGAAGTACGGTAATTTCTTCCGTTTCACTCGCTAACTGTTTAATGAACAGGTGAACATCATAACCACTGAGATTATGTAGAAAAACGGGAAGAAATGTAGGTACCTGATAGTTTAAGTTACACGTCGAATGTGCTGCACCACGATATTTACCAGTAACGTGACAGTGATCTCGTACTTTCGGATTTGTCGGATCGTCCGTAAAGTGCTTACCGCATATGTAACAACATACACTGCATTCATACGTAACCTGCTGTTCATCCGTTAATGGTGTCATTGGGACAATAGCTTTGAAATGTTCATTATATATCCGTTTTACATCACTTTCCAGTCGTCTTATAAATATCTCCCCTGCATTGCTCCTCTATACAGCTCTAACTTAGACCACGCATCGTTTACACTACACTTAATATAATAACTAAACGGGTATGGTTCGTGCTTACACGTTTTTATCGCAAACGGTTTTTCGGGATCTAGTTCAGCCGTATCTACTGGTATTAAGAGCGCTTGAAAATCTGCATATATTACGAATGGTAGAACCATTTGTTTCTGATAGTTCCGAAAGCGAGTATATTTTCCGCGTAGAATTCCCCGGTTATGTCTTTTTTTGTTTCACGCCCGGTAATTTTGTATATAGGAAGTTACAGTCTTGTGACACGTGTCGGGTTAATTGCTCCTCGGATCTAAAGTAATACAAGCATGCATCACAAAAATACATTGCTCCGTTCCGCCGAGTTATTTGGTTGCTAAGTAAACGAGAAAAATTTTTATCCATACATAATGCTGATTATCTGTTTGGTTACTGACTAATAATAATAAATTAACATGGACTGCCTGTTTGGCTTTGGTGTAGTATAGAGGCCCCACTACCTCCGTGACACGTTGACCATCACGATAGGTATCGTCTAACCCATAAACATTAATGGAAATGTTGTTATTGCTCTCAAACGTTGAAATATTCGTCAGCTTAACAGGAATTGTACACCAGTCCAGTTGAATAACGTCTGGAAATCAGGGTAAGAAGATGTGCGTTGTGGTACTCCGTTGGTGTCACTAGTGCCGATACAACAGCCCATGCAAAGCAGCAATTATCATTATTTTTACATTGACTATGGCGTGTTTATGTGCGATTTCGGCGGGGACAGCCATATAGGAAGAACCCGTGGTGGGAGCAAATTTAAGCAGGTTTACCTCTATAAACACGAATTGCACCAGGGACCACCCTAAAACAGTTGTTAATTCGAGTACACCACGACTCACACTTACCAGAATCTTTATGTTGAAATTCGATTGTTTTGCATCCAATATTTCACTTATTTTTGGAAATACTCTTCTAACACCGTCCCTACACTGAGAATATCATACTTAGTCTGAAACGATTTCAGTTCTGTGCTTTCCCTACTGTTCAAAAAGTATAAACCAAACAGCTCAACATTACATTTTAATGAATAGTGTTTCTGCAACTGATTTTGTACTACCTTCAATACATTCCCTTTACGTCTGCCATAAAGGTGAACACATCAGTATGCATATTGCATGGAGACAATCGGTACGACACAATGCGTTGTTTAAACGCATTTCGATCACTTCGACCCCAGTATCGACAAGGAAACATACATTTGCTTTATGCCTATTGCTTCTGAGGTGTCCTTGGAATGCATACCTAGGTACATCCATTGAACAATCTGTGCAGTGCACACTCTCACCATTGTTTTTTGGTTCTACCGGTTCATCGTGTTGGTCAGCCTTCCGCTTCCTTGAGTTGCTAAACCCTGATGGTCCGGGTTTGCATTATCCTTCACAGAGTTTACCCCAGATGGTCCTGTTGCGCAAAGGAATCAGTAACATGTCTATGTACTGCTTTGTTATCGTCGGAAGTGCTTCCTTGCACCACATTGCTCCCTGTGGTTTGGTTTTGCAACGAACCTCCTGCATGCCAGATGGTGGAGTAGATACTGACATCCAGCACGCTGTTTTTTGATGTCTCAGTAAAGAATCCTTTCGAGAAAATTTCTTAGACATTCACATTGAAACATTTTGCTGCAACAAAGAATGAATAATAACTGCATGCTGTAGTGTAGGTTGATGTGAATAAGAGTGTTGGATATGACGGGTAGCCGGGAGAGAAGTAATGAAACTAACACTTACTATTCTTTGAAGACATGATGTAACACCGCTTGAAAACTTTACTTGGTGGTTCATAAAGACGGACTAACACTGTAGTGGAACCGCTCCGTCTTAAATACAAAATTTGAAGTGTTGGGTTGGGGGGGAAAGTGGAATGAGGGGCAGAAGTGGTGAAACCGGACAGTTGCGTGCGCAACTGCCTGAACAAATACTACCATGGGAGTTACATATTAGCAAGTTAACAAATCTGTACAGATAAAAACCAGCTAAAACCAGCTAAAACCAGCTCAAAACCAGCTCAAATACTGCTCAAACCAGCTCAAAACCAGCTCAAACCAGCTCAAACCAGCTCAAACCAGCTCAAACCAGCTCAAAACCAGCTTAAATACAGCTCAACTATAGTTCAACCCTGTTTTTCCAGAAACTTGCTCTGGCCATTTTCGAGCTACGAGCTATCTCCGTTAGGGGAGGTCCTAGAAGGGGAACCGGTTAAAAGATGCGCGCCGTCGGGACGATGTTTGAGTACCGACATGCTATAGTTCGCTCTGGATTTTCGAGCTACGAGCTATCTCCGTTAGGGAGGTCCAGAAAACCGGGTTAAAGAGTGTGCCGTCGGGGACGATGTTTGAGTACCGACATGCCATACTTCGCTCTGGCCATTTTGAGCTACGAGCCATCTACGTTAGGGAGGTCCTAGAAGGGAACCGGGTTAAAGACGTGTGCCGTCGGGGACGATGTTTGAGTACCGACATGCCATACTTGCTCTGGCCATTTTCGAGCTACGAGCTATCTCCGTTAGGGAGGTCCTAGAAAACCGTTAAAGATGTATGCCATCGGGGACGATGTTTGAGTACCGAGACGTCTCCGACGCACCCAGTCCGAGTCGGTCAAATGACTCGAGATACGGCGCTTTAGGAAAAACGATCGCATGTTGGTTTTATCAAAAATTCTTTACTGAAAAAATAAGTAAATAATGGGAGAACGTAAAGAAATCTTTATATGCTTTACGACTCGTCTTATAATGTGAAAGTTATAATTACAACATACATATAAAATTAAAGTTTATTTATATAGGACTTCAAATATATAATTTTATATAACACTTTACAATTTATTAGGTATTTCGAAAATATTTTGCATGAAGAATATGATTTTCCTGCTTATTGCAAAATCAATATAAAACACTTATCTATATAACATAAATAGTTTATTTACATAAGGAAGTGTTTCAAATGAATAACCAGTTTATGCAAAAACTGTGAATGCGTCTGATCACATATAATTAATTATCTTTATACGAGTTGCAGGTTTTGCCGATTCAAATTAACTTTTTTTTTATTTTCAGCATTTTTAAACATTACGAAAATAAAAACATGATGTCCCTCTTTATTGCTTCTTCATTAATTACCATTAATTATACTCGTTCCATAAGATATGTATTTGTACCTCTGATTTCAAATATAGCAAAACCGGGTATAGCGATTGTGAACTTATGTAGTTCTCACGATATATCTTGTAATTTACATATGCTGTTTAATATTACACAATTGTTTTCTGCATTGTGTAAAAATATGTACCTACTAATTATACATTGCAATTTTTCTAAGAGGACAGCATCTACCTTTGAAACAAATAAGATAACTTTCTGTATTCCTTCAATTAAAAACTAGTAAAACTGGGTTAACCTTTTTATACAAATATATAAACGATGTAATTACAGGTTTTATCAGTATCATCATGGAAATTAAAAATTTGAATATCATTTACAAGTTTTGATATAAAACGTTCATGTTTTTTACTGTTTTATATTTAAACACCTTAGATGTATATAAATAATTTTTAGTACTTTATTACACAATTGTTTCTGCACTTTGTACAATATGAACTAATTATACCACATTGCAATTTTTATAAGAGGATAGCATCTACCTTTGAAACAAATAAGATAAATTACTGTATTCCTTCAATTAAAAAGAACTGGGTTGACCTTTATACGTTAAATTTAATCACATATAAAAAACCATATAAGTACAGGTTTAGAACTGTCTCGTGAATATATACCTACATTCCTTCTTTAAAATTACACTGAAATTAAAAATTGATATATTTGTGTTATTTACTAATAATAATTATTCCAAGTATTAAACGTCAAGTACAGCTCCCAGAGACTAGTTGGCTCGAGATCCAACAGTTCCTTTGGGTTTGCAAATCTAACTTTGCAACCCTAAGGCCTTCTCAACCCATTTACGTTATGATCTCGAGTATTCCAAGTATTAAACGTCGTACAGCTCCAGATACTGGGAGTTGGCTCGAGATCCAACATTCTTTGGGTTTAAATCTAACTTTGCAACCCTAAGGCCTTCTGAGCACCTATTCCGTCGTCGGTAAGCATAATGTATGAGTGTGAGTTAAGTGTGTGTTTGAGTGTTATTTCAGTATGTGTGTTTGAGTGTGTATTTCAGTGTGTTTAGTGTGTTTTTTTAGTTTGTGAGAGCTGAACGGCTTGGTACCACATGTCACACGGTGAATACTGCCTCATGTTGCGCACCTAACACAACTGTTTTTTATGTGTACGATGACGACTATTTTATATATTATGTGATTAAGTATGTTATATTGACTCTTTTTTTGTATCTCTTGACTATAGTGTATAGACTAATTATTTCCTGTCAGTCTAGTAGTATGTTCATCCTGCTAACATGTGTAACCTAACTTTCTAATCCTCAGTATTACAACTGTTTTGATATAAGCTTACTAACGTATGTACTAAATCAACATGTTTTATTCCTATAGCAAATCATATATCTGCGTAATGTTTCTAAATATAATTTATGTGTCTGATTTAAATGTATATAAATGTCTTTATTTCTATGAACAATTTGTACAAGTCTTTCTATATGAATTAAATATATACATATCGTTTTCTTTTATTTTTAAAAAGTGAAATATATAATTTGTACACGTCTTATTCTATATATATATATATATATATATATATATATATATATATATATATATATATATATATAAATTTGTACATGTCTGTCTACATGAATTAAATAAATTAACATATTGTTTTCTTTATTTTGTGGGTGAGCAAAAATTCATACAAAAACATACAAGTGGACAAAAAAAAATACAAGTGGGCAAAAAACATACAAGTGGGTGCAACCAGGTCACACGGATGTTATTGTGGAACATGAATGCGTGGTCGGATGGCCTTGTAATAGTGGAAAAGGCAAGCGTGGTCGGATGGCCTTGTAATTGTGAAACAGGAAAGCGTGGTTTTGTCGCACGGATGGCCTTGTATTAGTGGAACAGGCAAGCGCGGTCGGGTGGCCTTGTAATAGTGGAACAGGAAAGCGTGCTCGGATAGCCTTGTAGTTGTGGAACAGGAAATCGGGGTTTGTGACCGTGGGTTTGTGGTAATGATATGCATTTAGGTCACACATTGCGCTTTTTTGACCTTGGTACGGTGGGAAACCTGTTTTTGTGGCAACCTTGGAAATGTGGGGCCTTGGAAATGTGGTGTGTCCCAAAAGTCTCCAATCTTACCTACTTTTTCATACTTCTGCGACTTTTCTGGCAAAGGTTTAATGTCGAGACTTTAACGGCGCTTGCAATTTCAGGTGGTAAGGTTGTCCCATTTTCGTATGTCTTAGGGTATCTCGCTTATTTTTAGGTTAGAACCTTGGGCCGCGACACCGTGCTACTTTTTAATGAAACCAAAGATGCACAAATCAAATTTGCCATAGCCATCTTCGTTTTTGTGCTACAGGGTGATTTTGAAAATTGCATTTTCAGTCATCCCCTGTAACTCTGTTATTGTCAGACATATTAAAACTGATATTTGTAGATTTTTACGTAAATCCAGTGGCGTACTCAGATTTTCTTTAGATGTCACAGTTTTTGAGATATGACATAACCTACCTTTTTTTATGGGACACCCTATATATTTTTAAATCTTTTCCTCAAGAGCTTTTCAAAATATAGCATAGTCTATATTTATTTTTATAAATAAGTGACAAAATGATTTTTCTATAATTTACATTATACATAATAGTGGATAGCCGTGGTAATGGTAACGCAAAAACAAACAATTAACGTTCTGCCATTACTTAGGTATTTTATTTTTGAAGTTTCTGCTTCTATCGAATTATTCCTGGTTACATTTTCCCAAATTTAGTGCTGATATTTATTGTTATTCGTTGTTTTTGTTTATTGTATCGTTCTTGTTCTTGTTATTGTGGTTTTATTATTTTTAATATGGCTCGAAACCAAAAATTTGAAAACTTTGAGAAATATGATATGAATACCTGCTTCATATTATCTAATGAAAACGCAGACCAAGCCTAAGAACTCTATCTGAACAGGTCAGTTAATCTTTACCTTAGATTTTGTATTTATTCTGTATACCTATTTTGTCATATATCCCGAAAGAAGATAACCCGACAGAAGAATATTTCAAAAATTAAAATTTAATCTTTGCCAACATGGACCTCGACCCCGGGTTTACAACAAAAAGAACGAGGAATCAGAGATCAACGTTTTAGCAGTTGTTCAAGCCACTCCTGAAACCTCGTGCAAGAAAATAGATGAAGAGACCGGTATGTCTAAAACAACAGTGCCTACAAGTATAAACTTGTACATCATCATCTGCACCCTAGTGATGCTGAACGTAGATTGGAGTTTTGCAATTGGTTTATAAAGACGAGGCACATTTCATAAGTTCGGGAATTCTTAATAGACACAACTCGCGGTTTAGGAGTCAAGAAAACACCCACATGATTTTTCCTAGAGAGCGTCAAGGCAGGTTCAGATTCAATGTCTCCTGCTTTATTTTTAACCGAAAAATAGTTTACAAGATTTATGAAGAAAACCTAAACTCTAATGGGAAAAAACTATGAACATTTTAGAAGATATTCCACTGGCTGAACTGAACGATATATTCTTGCAGCAGGATGGGGCTCCAGCTCACAATGCTAGAATAACACAAAACTGGCTAAATGAACGTTTCCCAGGAGATGGATTGGAACAAATGGACCTCTTCGATGACCACCACGATCACCGGATCTCTCGGTTTTGGATTTTTTTTTGTGGGGGTATTTAAAGAATAAAATTTACTCAAGGCAATATGCCAACATGCAACAATTAAAAATTGCAGAATTACGAAGACAATCATTTATTTTGGAAAATGCTATTAAAAGAATTTATAAACTTTGTGAAACTTGTAGGAGACATAATGGTCTGCAATTTGAACAATATTTGTGATTAATTAATTATTTTGTTTTTTGTCAATGTAAATTATAGAAAAAAATCATTTTGTCACGTTATTTATAAAAATAAATACATACTATGATGTATTTTTGAAAAGCTCTTGGCAAGGGGAAAAAGATTTAAAAAAAATATATAGGATGTCCCACAAATAAAGTAGGTTATGTCAATATCTCAAAAACTATGACCTCTAAAGAAAATCTGAGTACGCCACTGGATTTTACGTAAAAAAATCTACAAACCTCAGTTTTTACTTTTTTAATATGTCTGACAATAACAGAGTTACAAGGGATACCTGAAAATGCAATTTTTCCAAAATCACCCTGTAGCACAAAAACTAAGATGGTTATGGCAAATTTGATTAGTGCATCTTTGGTTAATTAAAAAGTATCACGGTGTCGCAAGAACCGCAAGGTTCTAACCTAAAAAATAAGCGAGGTATCCCGTAAAACATACGAAAATGGGACCACCTATACATGAAAAATCACTACAATCATTTTCTTCTTCCATTTTTGCTGCTTCATGCTCACATACGATTATTATTTAGGAAATTTTTCATTCAAATGAAAGATGTCATTTACTCGTTGTCATTGGATACTCTGAGCAATGCATATTTGATTTATAGTTCATAATTGGGAGAGCGAGGGTGTTTTGTATTTAGTCGCTTATAAGCGACAAAGTGAGATTCCTCGAAAAAGATGACGTTTGCGTTGTCAAATACGAGCGCAAATGCCTACTTTTGATATCGATTTCAGAAAAATGAATATTTTAGTTATTTTAAATTTAGAAATAGTGTTTCTTTACTAGGGGTACTAAACATCTAGAAACGACATTTTTTGGACGAATAAAACATAAAACTTTTTGTCCAACCACTTTTACTTTTAGATTTAATGATTTATTTTCAGTTCACTATTTGTTTGGGAACCCTTCATTTCTTGTCCCTTATCGACACGAAATTACTTTTTATAACCTTTCAGTTTTTATCGTTACCACGTTTCTATTAAATGATCTAAGACAGCAGGAACACAAAGTAAATTTAATTTAATGCTGGACGAAGTTAAGAAACAAAGAACGAAGAAATATAAACTAAAAAAAATGAAAGGAATTGAAAATTAATTGCTGTTTAAATTGAAAGTAATGTTTGCAGTTGTTTAAATTGGATGGGTTGGTTAGGAAGTGTAGCAACTAAATTGGATTATGAACTGCTGGTGGAAGGTTGTGGTTGCGGATTAAGATCCAGTTGATTGTGTGCCTTAGTGTCTCTATTTCGGATCTGGTTTGATGTTTTTATCATTTGTGTTACAGATTCAACAACATAACCCTCTGATAAACTTGTCGATTGCCACCCTCCATGCCGTTTCAATGCACTCATATTTGAATCTGCATGCATCAACAGTGTAGCAGATGTTCTTCTTAGGCAATGACCAGTATACATATTTAAATCTCGTAAACCTAAGTAAGAGGCTACTTCCTGAGTGGTTGATGCCAGCTTGTGTATACCAACAACTTGTCTGTGACACTTCCCATTTTGATATTTAATAAAGAATCGATCGTTATCAATACCAAGTGGACGTAATAACAAATATTTCCTGTATAACTGTAAGTATTGTGCACTAGTAACTGTAAATGATCGTGGTTTTTTGATTTTAGTGTCCGGCACTTTTATTAATAAAACAGTGCCTAAATCAGAGATATCTGATTCATCACGACGTAATGCTCCTGCCACGCCAAAAATCAGACAAACCTAAAATATTTCAATTTTAGAACCAAAAGTAGTATTTTTTTTATCTTAGTCATTAAATATTTGGAATCTGGAGCTTCATTTAAAAATTTCTTCTTTTGTAAGAGTTTTTGATTTTTTAGGCTGATAACCATGGGACTCACATTTTAGGTATGGCACCAGCTTGGAATATTTTCGTATATCTATACCATGCTTTACATTTAATGTCGATTTCAACATTGAATAATGACTCCAAAGTGTTGATGGCTTTATGGTCATAGCTAAATCGGCGAGATAAGTAATGATTACATTCTCCGAAAAAGAGTTTGCTTTCTTACTACTTCGCCACGTTAGAAAGCGCATATAAGCATTTTCATAAACTTTCCGTGATTTTGCAAGGAGCAAATACAAAGTGGCCTGTTTTGCCGCCTCTTTAATCTCCGGCAGAGTACAGTTCACGTCACAATCAGTTTGAAAAATGATTATTATTTAGTAACAGAAAACACTTGTAGTTTGTAATTAATATTTATTTTATTTGCCACCATAATGTTCTTTATACGCCCAAATGCGGGCGTAATGTGGTCTTTATAGCACGGAAATGTCATTGATGCTAAGCAGCATGATTGACAGCAAACACATGACATGATATATAATAGCAATATCACAGTATCTTAGTAACAACAAATTAGCCTAGTGTCGACTTTATTTCACTGCATTTGCATTTAAAAACTTGCAGAAAATACTGAATCTTTTTAACATTTTGTTCCAGTTTCATGGTGCAAAATAAAATAAAACATTAGTTAACTAATTGAATTATGGCTCGCAGGAATATATATAATATTTCGAGCACAATCTTCTGATTATGTTAATACATAAATATCTATTATTGGATATTACTTCGATAAATTTAAAATTTTACAGATGGTGAAATAATGTGAAGATGGATGGCGCCACCGGCGATTGCAAATTTCTCAAATTCTGTTCAGACAATATAATCACTAACCTTACACTGTACTGGCTTAAAACGAAAATAAAACGCGAAATTATATTGCATATTAATACTTACTTATGGCTGAAAACAATGTTTGTGATGAACATGTTAGAATTCTGAAATTGTAGTTATTGAAATAATGACATCCCATAAACATCAGTCAACACAGTGCTGATGTGTGATCAAGGTCAAATTACTTGTTGTACTAGGACAAAAAGAAACTTTTGTACTTTTTGTACAGTTGCCATGGGAACGCGTTGGAATCGTACTTTTGGTACGAAATACTGTCACAATATACCGTCTTATTTAGGTGATTGGAGAAAAAAAGATATTTTTCTCATTCTTGGTATAATAAATAGAGATGTGGTAACAGTTATTAATACGTTTTTATTATACAAACGTAGAACGCAACGGATCAATTTAATCCCTAATTGCTACGCAAATGAAGTAAATTGGAATTTTTAAATTAAAATACGAAACCTTGATGTTTTTCAGATAAAAAGGGTATACTTTATCTAAAGGGATATGTCTAACAGGTTCTAAGATATTTAAATTTTTAGGTATTTATTACCAACTGCTTAGGTAGGTTATTCTGCAGTACTTGGGAAACAACATCAAAACGTGAAATTCAGTGTTTCGGGAAGAATACACGTAACTTCAGGAACCGATATATCTATTCATTTTAACACAACACTTTCATATAAACGTAACTCCAATAGTGCTTCGTTTTCGAGATACAAGGTGTCAAAGTTAAGAACCTGCCTAAGCAGTTGGTAATAAATACCTAAACATGAAAATATCTTAGAAACTATTAAAGTTATCGATTTAGAAAAAGTATATCTTTTTTATCTGAAAAACATCAAGATTTCGTACTTTAATAAAAAAATCCAATTTACTCCATTGGCGCAGAATTTAGGGATTAAAAGGTTGATCTACCCTTGCGTTCTACGCCACTGTACATAATAAAAACGTATTAATAAACTAAAACCAATGTACTTTATATCTCTGTTTATTATACCAAGCATGACAATAATATCTTTTTTCGTTTTGGAAATATTTCAAAAGTCATTTTTTTGAAACTTTGACACCCTGTGTCTTTTGTATAGTTATCAATATTTTATTAAAGCAAGTTGCATCAGATTGTAATATTTTGAGGCCGAGAATCTGACATTTTACTTTGGGCCACTACTTACAGACAACCCCGTAGTAATACTTCAAACATACCTACTAAATAAAAAAATGGTTTACGATGGCAGGAAATAAATGAATGCGCAGAAATTATTAATGAAAATATCCTTTTGGCATATTTTCTGCAACTGTTAGATTCGTTAATAGACCAGAATGAATTTTTTACTATCTTTTCTTAATTTTTAGTGAAAAGATCCCCCTCCCCGTCCCCTTTATGGGAGTATTATTCCTTGCACCCAAACACTATAAGAATTAATAAATATATTGATATAAAACTATTTCAGACATTTGTGTTTTTGAAACGATAGAACGTTGGCATGCAGCAAAGAAGACAAAGGCTATATCGAATGAGGAGAACAAATCTAAGAGATGTTAGAGAATGATAACTATCTAATGCGAAAGGTAGGTGTATGTCATCAATGAAAACTGCATAATTCAAAAACAGCTGAATGATGGATTCTCTTAGTGATATATAATAAAACGAGAGCGTACAAACCTCGGTTTTTTACTGTTGTCTCTGACGCTTGGTGAACTACGTGAATATCACATGTGGCTAGCACATGCTCAATATAGATTTATTTCACGAAAAAAATACTTTACTTATGGCTTCGTGCATAAGAACATAGTACGTCACGCTAAACATAGCATTTTCTATAATGCAGGTAAATATAGCATTCAGGCGGCGGGGAATACATAAAATCGCTTCGATTCTCAAAATATATGCAACCTGCCTTGGACTTACTGAAGTTGAAAAATAGACCGGACACTCCCTTAGTCGTAGCCAGAAACTGTTCTGGGCAACAATGGCGTTAATACTACTGATTTAAAAGGATTAAGCGGGTTGAAAAGCTGCACTATAAGAGTCCTGTATGGAATAACCCGTGCAACATAAAATAACTTTTGTAAAAAATTATTGAATTCTACGCAAGAAACTCATAATAATCGAGCAGTTTTTCTAAAAATGTTACTTAAGTATTTATTTAAGATTATTTTTATTTTGGGTAACCTGTATAACGAAGTTTGTAATATTTATGTCGTTAGTACTGACCAATATGTCATTTTACACTCCAAGATGATTATATACTGGAACAGCCAAGATAGGCTGTTATAATATTTAATCGTTTTTACAATGCAAAATTTGCATAGTGATGATTAAAACAGTTTGTAACAGACACTATAAGCATTTTTAAAGACAATTAAATTTTAGATATTATTTTCTGACAACAGTTTCTAATACAAAACTGTATGTATATACCCAAAATGTAATTATAAATCCTTTTGGCAAATAAATCCTTCTAAATCTCTTTGAATTCTATAAAAATCACAAGTAAATCCTATAAATCTCTAATAAAGCACTATAAACCCTCATTAATCACTGTAGTTCATCATAAAACATTGTAAATGTAAACAGGCCAATTTTTCCTTATTTCCTCGTAATATCCATCCTCTGGTAATTATCATTGAAACAATTTAGCCAACAATGGTTGCCATGGTAATTATGTTCATGGTACAGTTGCCAGCAGGTGGATAAACCAGCCCTTATGGTTATTAATACCTGTATTTACCTGGTAATTGAAGTACTTTGGTGAACGGCTATTAATGTTTAAAATTTCCTTATTAAACCGAAACAGTACCAAGTCCATGTTAACTATAGGTACCCACTTAATCTGAGTTACGACACCTTCATTAATGCTGAAAATGTTCGATTGATTCTATTTTATTAGTATAGGTCCAAAAGGACATAGCGTGTTTCTACATTTGACACGTCTAGTTTTCCAGGCCATTTAAATTCGCACCTTTTTGTTTATTTTGTGCCAAAATATCATTTATATCGCTTTATCGGACTACCATCAATAGTTTTGAGTTTTCCAATAAACGAGTCCTCCTTATAGTAAACGGCATAGAAATTATTTATGTCTATGAAATTACAACAATGAATTGAGTGTGCAGTTATATATCCATTTTCCTCCATTTTTTCTTCAGTTCCCTTAACTTCTAAGCCGAGAACATTTTTTAGTCTGAGAACATTTTCGTGTTTGTACTGTTGTCATGTTTGATTAGTGTGAAATCTGCAGAACTGTTTAAACTCTCTGATTCAATTAGAATATCGTTATTTCTTTTCGTGTATTTTCTTTTGCACTGTGATGCAATTGGTCGATTCTTCTGTTGACCACTCGATTGAAAGTCTACTAATGCCCCAGTCTTCTCGCGTGTTTTTGTATTGTTTGTAAAAAAGTGTTTTAATCCATCCGTACTGACCCTATGCTTAATTTCCTCCACCAGTAGAGCGAAAACCTTCTGATGACTTTTGTTTTATTACCAACAGAGACTCGGACATCTCATAATTCTTGACGCAGGGAAAATTTAGATATCCTAATAACAATGACAAAGTGAGCCAGAACCTCCCTAGCTATACTACTTAAGTTGTAGATAACTCCGGCATGATATAAACCGCATGAATCTTTATTCAAGTTACTGTTCGGATCGTCCACGTCTTCTCCATCAACTTTTTCAGTTTCTATTGGAAGGAACGTATAATGTAGAGGTTGTTTAGGCGGATCATTGACTGGAATATCCTCAGAATGATCAATGTTTGTGTCAATCATCTATTTGTGGATCTTTATCTTCTCATAGGCGTCCGGCTTTTGTGAGGTGGCTTATCGGTGGAATTGAGGTATAATACGAGTACACACTGTTCTTTTCGACAGAAATTCCGAGTTCTCACGTACACCTCAGTGCATCTTGGAGAACAGTCGGCTAAAATAGGATCTGTAAGGGTTTTCAAACCCGTAAATGGCACCGAATTCATTTGGATATACATTTTTCTCTCTCCTGTTCTGTTGTCTTGGAAGCACAATGACATCTTTTAGGTCATGTATAATAATATTCACCGTCTTAATTCTATCTAAACGTCCCATAATATCCTTAACACTAAAGTTAAAAACCGTCGAATATGTGGACGTTAAGGATCTAGTAGTCCTAAATGTCTGTTCACAATTATGACTCCCAAAAGTACGAGCATGTAAGGTCTATATGTTGGTATTCTTACATCTTTGAAATATATATCTGACATAATTGATAAAAATTGATTCTAATATCACCTAGCTGAATTTCACCCAAAACCTAATCAGTTACAGGATAAAAGAAACAAATAAGAAATTTGGAATATGTCAGCGTTGCCATTCTGTAGTTATCGTGGATACAACACGCCACCACACGCGCACACAGACGCACACCACACGTAAACGCGCACACGCGCACACATGCACACACACTCACGGACACACGCACGCACGAAACGTAAATGCACGCACGTGCGCATGCACGCACGCACACGGACACACACACACATAAAAGAAGTCGATTAACCATTAGTGAAGAAATTGTATAACCTTCTATACCTACTTATGTATACATAGGTTGTAAAATCTGGTCAATTGCCCTTATTTCTAATTTTTTGTAGCAATCATGCAATTTTGAGCTACTTTGAGCAAACACATTTTGTTGTAAGTTTTCAAATATTTATTTTAAATTCCTCGATGAAAAACCGACGAATCTAATTCAATTAGATGCCTTAAACCCTGCTACGGCCACTATCTAGAATCTGCCAATCTGAGATTGTAGAATAGTTATTTGTACAACTAGAAAAGAAAGTGGTGTTTTTCAAAACGAGTTCAAAGTTTGACACAAGAGTGTGGACGAGAGTTGGAAAAAACACTTTCTTGTCGAGTTTTACACATAACGTTTTCTGGAACCACAATCAAAAGTGAAAAATTATCGTAATACAGTAATGGAGTTTGCTACATAACTTGTCATGTATATAGTAAGTAATGTAGACTAACTATGTTATTCATTTTTTAGGTTAGTTCCTGCTTGTTCAATGGTTTGGAAGCTTTTTAGTATAAAAATGTTAAATTAAAATTCAGGAAGTTGAAATTCACTAAAAAGAACTAATTTGTCACTATTGTAGGTTAGGTGTGAAGACACACAGAATCGGGCAATGGAAGAACGGTTGAATTGGTTCCTGATGAACGGTTCCTGATTAAAATGTCATTATTAACGCGGAAACATAGTTTTTTACTCTCCTCACAAGGGAGAAAAATCCCATTTTTCTCGTCCTTTTTAGAGACAAAAGTAATTGTTTCTAACGTAGTTACAGAAAAACACTTCTTCTCGTACTGTGCGTAAGCATTAGGAACAAAACAGCCTATGAAAAATAATCTTGTAAATGTTTTTTATCCTACAAAATACTTGTTGAAAGAATTACGTCTACATTAGTGGTAATAATAGTGATTCTTTTCATACAGCCCGTGCCTACTCAACAATAAATGGCGAAATTGATAAAACTAAAGTGAAAAGCACTATATGTCGCTAAATTTATACAAATCATGAACAATGTCTAAAGAGAGATTACCTACCAGACGACTACATCTGATTAAATCATTTAAGGCAGACTAACGGCTTTAAAGGGACAGATTGCGCTCTTTTTCAGCGGTAAGTCAGGTTAAGATTTGTGACATACAAAAGCAGGAGAGATATTTCTGTGTTTGGAAGCGAAAGTCTAGACTTCTTGCTGTTAAACAGGCATGCCAATGATAAAATATGCATGTGCCAACGGAGATCTTGCTTGAACTGAATAGATTTGATCCAGATAAGGACGTAAACCTGCTTTTGTAGATTATTGCTTGTCATTTAATATTTGCTAATAGTTTAACAAAATCTTACTATTTCATCCTACATAATCGTAATGCGGTGTTTCATCCTATGAAACTTAGTTGTACGCGAGTAAGTTAGTAATGCAAGTGCAGATAGTTGTATTTACATCAAGCTTATGTTTCACGGACACTCGCCAGTTATTCGCTCAGTTTCATATAGTAGGACTACGTGTTTTTTGTTGTAACATCTATGCGTTATTTGCTCATAATAACGAAATGGAATGTCAACAACATGACGGTCTATTTGAGAATTTTATTAACAACATCCAATTGTATGAAACATTCACGAAACTGCGGTAATACTAAATGGAAAGATGAAGCTTCCAAAGTTTTCTTGAAGAGATTGAAGTTAAATAATTACTTTTGTATGTGAATGAGAAATAGTTGAAGACCAAAATAAAATCAGTTAAGGATGCTTATAAGCAGTAGCTCGACAAAACTCAAACGGAGTATCAACCCGTATTAACCCAAACCGGTATAATTCTACGGTGGCACTGTAATTATAAGGGTAATAATTACGTAAAAATTTAAGAACAAGGCGGTTGTTGTCATAAAGTGTGAAGTATGGAATTGCTTTGGTATGTGTGAATCCTTGCGATATTGCAGGCTCACATTCCATTAATATAAATAATTTGATTGTAATCTCATTATATTTAGAATTTACATCAATTCTACATACATAAAGACAAAAGTTTACATCGATTGGGGCTTGAACCTTGATGGCGCAGTTGGTTATCGCGGTACTCTAGCAAAGTACAGGTCGTAGGTTCAAATTCTACTCGAGGTAAACTTTTTATTTATGTATTTAATAAAATTAATATTAATTTTCGTTTGTAATTATTGCCAAGACGGATTTTGTACCATGAATATGTAAGCACTCGCGATTTTGGCTGTTGATTACAAAATAATTCTCTTTTTGGGTTAAAGATTGATTTTGAAATTGTGGTATCGGAAGCTTAAGCAAGCTACATGCTTAACAGCACTTAGGAAGATTTCATTTCTGGAGTAATTTTTGCTGATTTTTATTCAACTCCTAGACTGCGCGAAAAAGCCGAGGGAGATAGATAGAGAAAAGGAATAGATTCCTGTCTCCACATATTATTCTCAAGCGAGAATGTTGTGTGAATGCTTCTCTACGTATAAACTAATAAGAATGAGGCGCATGACCATGAAACAACCTCCGATTCCAGGGACGAAACTTGAAATGGAAGCATCATCTGGAGTAGCACAGCTTTAAAGCAGCTAGGTTCTACAACTGCAAGCCGAGCTATGGATTGGCTTTATGGTCCCTTTGGAAAATATGTTGCAACCAAGCTTCATGGTCTATCACAACTGCTGGCGATCTTATTGCAATAACAAATTTCAAGCGGTCTTGCTTGATCGTAATATACAACCTCATTATGTTGTATCATCAGGGCGTGGTAGATGAAAACAGACGTACCCTACAAACGGTGGCGTCATAAATTTTGACAGAAAGTTTCGACCTTCTGCACGAAAAATGGTTTACACGTTTAATTAAACACTTGATAACAGTGTGGTGTCATTTGTAAAAATTTTTTTTTTCTAATACATTTGTTAACCATGTTTACTTTAGTCAGTTTTTTCGTTTTATTCTATTGTTTAATGCATAACACCGTTTAATATGAAAAATAGTTTAATTAAATTAATAATTACAAAAAAAAACTATTACAACAAAAATTACTAACTTACATTTTTAAATGGTTTCAAGAAATGGGAGATAGCCGATAGTGCTTTAGAAAGAAACATTGAAGTGATAGAGCCAGGAACATAAAATAAATATGGTAGAGTTTTGAATGCCCCACTAGTTTCTGGATACCTTTCCGACTGTCTGACTGTAGGGATATATAAACTATCAAATCAGGCACTAATCATTCTTAGCATATTTTCGCATGCCAAAGGATCTGCACCTCTGCATTCTCTATTAGACGGTTAAGAGCACTTGATGTACTATACTTCCCTCTTCTTCCAAACAAGTCTTTCGCCCAGATTTTCCAAGATTTCCTCTTTTTCCCTATTAATTATTCTCTGATTAGATGAAAACCCGGGAGGCTGTCAACTAACCACTGTATTAACATTCTGTATTGTACTCGTTTATTAGCCATCCACTAAAGTAGCCAACCATTCCATTCTCACTAGTCTAGTTATTATGTACTAGTAATCTTGTTGGTTAAACTAGCAAACTCAGACAACATAATTAAGGGTTAATGAAAAGTGTCGACTCAAATGTTCGGCTTCAGGTTTCAAAGCACTGTGGCATACTTCATTAATTTCCTTATTCTTGACGTTTAGTTATGATTAAAATATGCATTACATAATTAATAATTTAAAAATTCCACAATCAACCATTTTTCATACGAATTACACAACCGGTTTGGATAGTAGATATCATTCTCAAGAGCTTTCAATTCTACAAAGTTTACAAAAGATTAAATCAAGGATTCCTACGTGAGAACGACAATGACCAACTTTATTACAGTGACGGTGCATGTAAGTTTACCTAATTTTAATTTCTAATTAACGGAAATGACACGATATCACCACAAAATCAAAAAGTTGTTTTGTAAGTAAGCGGTATTGAAATACTTTTAGTAATATTTTGATGTTGTACCTGTGCATTTCAAATCTTGATTTTGGCAAGCATTGATTTTGGCAAGCAACAATGTATTTAAGTTTTTGTTATGAACGAATAAGTTCAAAGGTAAATATGTAATTAAAAATTATTATTATTTTATTAAATACTTAAATAGAAATTTTACCTCGAGTAGGATTTGAACCTACGACCTGTACTTTGCTAGAGTACCGTGGTAACCAACTGCGCCATTGTGGTTCAATCCCCAATCGAGGTAAATTTTGTTTTTATGTATGTAGAACTGATGTACATTCTAAATGTAATGAGATTACAATCAAATTACTTATATTAATGGAATGTGAGCCTGCAATATCGCAAGGATTCACACATACCAAAGCAACTTGACAAATATTTAGTTATTATAAGTTTTCGTTACGAACGAATAAGTTCAAAGGTAAATATGTAACTAAAAATTATTATTATTTTATTTTATTAAAACCATAAATAAAAAGTTTACCTCGAGTAGGATTTGAACCTGTGACCTATACTTTGCTAGAGTACCGCGCTAACAACTGCGCCATCAAGGTTCAAGCCCCAATCGAGGTAAAGTTTGTCTTTATGTATGTAGAACTGATATAAATTCTAAATGTAGTGAGATTACAATCGAATTACTTATATTAATGGAATGTGAGCCTGCAATATCGCAAGGATTCACACATACCAAAGCAACTTGACTAATATTAAATTATTATAAGTAATTGTTATGAACGAATAAATTCAAAGGTAAATGTGTAATTAAAAATTATTATTATTTTTTTAAATACATAAATAAAAAGTTTACCTCGAGTAGGATTTGAACCTTCGACCTGTACCTTGCTAGAGTACCGCGCTAACCAACTGCGCCATCAATGTTCAAGCCCTATACATAAAGACAAAATTTACCTCGATTGGGGCTTGAACCTTGATGGCGCAGTTGGGTAGCGCGGTACTCTGGCAAAGTACAGGTCGTAGGTTCAAATCCTACTCCAGGTAAGCTTTTTATTTATGTATTTAATTAAATAATAATTTTTAACAATGTATTTGTATGTTAAACATAGTTCACCGACAATTAAGTAATTAAAATGTGCATAATAGCATATCCCAATTTTTTTCAAACAGTATCATATTGTTAACCCGGCATCTGTGTGGTCAGGTTAAAATCACCAAACGCAACTTTCAAATGTCATTTATTTCGCGCCTGAAGTCCACCGGATGCTGTGCACTTCCGTATCTGAAGCTTAGGTCAGCTACCTGCCGCCACTAGTTTCTGTCTAGCCGTTGGAGTGTTCGTTTGTCGGAATTGTACAGTGAAAGTGTCGGCAAGGTGGAAATAACCCCACAACATCATCCACGTTACGTTCGTTGGTGTTCACAGGCGATAATCACCCCACCACACCTTGCATTAGAACAAAGGTAAATAATGTTATTTTGTTACGATTGCATGAGAACTATCCTATGTTTATGTTTATATGCAGATAATTATGGCTGATTATGAGGAGGAACAGAGAAGGCTACTCGCATTATGGGAGGAAAGCGAAAGTGAAGACGAAATTGTTGACACGAGTGACTCTGAGTGCGAAGATCTATTACACGAGAGTTCTCATAACACCGAATCTGAACAAGAAGATGACAGTACAATTCTTGTAACTGTCGAGGACAGTGTCGCTGTTACAGAAAACGAAGGACAGCCTGTACTGCAAGACCCATCAGGTAGAGCATGACATTGTTTATGTAATTACATACACTGAATTTTTTTTATTGTAGATGAATCATTGAAACAAGTCACCAGCTTTGACCAGAAAAGGAATCGCAGTAGTCAGCAGTGTTACTTAGGTAGGGACAAGAAAGAAGTGGAAGAAAACTTGTCCGAATACTTCTGTCAAAACACGTGCCGAGAATATTATCAAAATACATTTGCCTGCCGTCAAACCTTTAGCAAAAGATTCCAAGACTCCGAAAGAATGTTTCAATTTATTCATAGACGAGACAATGATAACAAGCATTGTTACCTACACGAACCAGCGATTGGAGAAGAAGAGGGTTGTCTATGATGATAAACATTCTTATATACTAAAACCTACTGATTCTACCGAGATTCGTGCGGTATTGGGTTTGTTATACTTATCAGGAGTATATAAAACAAATAGATTGAATCTAGATGACTTATAGAAAACGAATAGTCTTGGTATAGAAATATTCAGGAGAGTGATGAGTTTGCAGAGATTTAGAATTCTATTGACCTGCTTACGGTTCGACAATATGGATAATCGAAAACTGAGGAAGCAAACAGATAAATTCGCTGCTATTCGGCCTGTATTCAGTAAATTTGTCGAAAACTGTCAGACTTCATACACACCAAGTGAGTATTTGACAATAGATGAGCAGCTACCTGCATTCCGAGGGCGTTGTCCGTTTAGAGTTTATATGCCGAACAAACCCTCTAAATACGGATTGAAACTCTTCGCCCTTGTGGATGCCCGCACTTATTATGCATTGAATGTAGAGCCATATGTGGGAGAGCAACCAGAAGGTCCCTATAAACAACGCAATTCAGCATTTGATGTCGTTGATAGACTTGTGGGTCCTGTCAGCGGTACTAACCGTAATGTAACATTCGTCAACTGGTTCACTAGTTTTCCACTAATGAATCATTTACTACACAGGCATAAGCTAACTTCTGTCGGCACTGTTCGAAAGAACAAAAAGGAGCTTCTTCCTTCACTCTTGATTGCAAACAAATCGAGAAGTGCATTCAACAATGTTCGCATTTCAAGAGAAGACGACGGTAGCATCCTATGTTCCCAAGAAAGGGAAGATAGTTCTAGTTGCTTCAACGCTATACCATGATGACAAAATTTCGCCGAAACCTCAGAAAAAAAACAGAAATTATTGAATTCTACAATTTTACTAAAGGTGGTGTTGATGTTGCGGATGAGCTATGTGAAAGTTACGATGTTTCGCGTTCCTGCAAGAGATGGCCACTAACAATTTTTTTCTTCGTGATGAACATTTCAGCCATAAATGCCAGAATAATTTATCAGAATAATACAAATGATACGAAGATGAAGCGGCACATTTTCTTGGAAGAACTTGGTCTCTCATTAGTTCAAGAACATATTTCAGCCAGAAAAAACAATATGCGCCTAAGTGTGGAATTACGCACTGGAATAGAGAAATGCCTCGGAGAAGCCAACGAAAACGTATATTCGAACCCCAAGAGACAGAAGCGTATTGTGAGATGTGGAGTATGTCCTAGAAATAAAGACAGAAAATGTCAGAAGCAATGTGCTCAATGCCAAACATTCCTTTGCTTGGAGCACGCGATAAGCTTGTGCGAAAATTGCTTCAAAAGTAGACCTTCATAAAATTTGTATTTATTAACATTTTGCAGTTCTGTTTCATTTAGAATATCAGGTATTCTCTCCTGTTCGAGAATAAGGAGTTGTTCAATCATACCATTTGTGTTTTATTTTCTATCGCGAATTATTATGAGACATATGTTTTTTCTAAGGAATTATGCGCATGATTATTCTTCATAAAATATTTTCATTTGTGATGAATATATAAAGACGATTAATCAATAAACTAGTGCAGGTGTGTAAGTGAGAGGACAAAACGGCGAGAAATGTCAGAAATATTTCAAAATAACTTCTCAATACTTTTTTTTTGTTTGGGGATTTTTCGACCCCAGCACACATATGATGTTACATGAATTCACCACACAGACGCCGGGTTAATGATACTTAAAAGTTATGTTACAAAAAATGTTTCAATTTATAAGGAAGACAAGCATAATATTTATTTGATTTTAAAATTACATAAAACAACAATAAACAACAATTTAAAACTTATTATTAGTACATAAAATTATATTTATTTCTTTGAACTTTTGTATTTAGCAAGTCCTGAAGTACCTGGTTGGTCACCACCTTTATTTGAATTAGCTAAACCTATCGCACTCCTAAGTTTAGACGCCGCACCAAGTTTTGATTTGAAAATCATTTGCTGATTTGTGTGAGTGGCCACTGCAAGTTTTGAAGTAGTTGGCCTAATTTTTGGCAACGTTGGTGTTGGTATTCCAGTTCTTCCACCAGAAGATAATAATCGTTTTGGAGTCAGTCTTTTTCTTGGAGTACCTAAACAGTTTTGCCCTAATTCACTAACACTAGGCCCTTCTGTCGGTTTAATATCTGATATTCGTTTTCTTTGAAGTATGCGTTTACCACCAACTAATTCTAATGCCTCCATAGTCAGTTTCTGTATTGCACATAAGTTATTAGCTAGGACATATTTGGTATTAGAATCTAATGAAATTTGACTAAGAGTACGGGTCAAATCTGGCACAGGGCTAGAGGTTTGTGCAGGTGGGGATGATTTCATATCTGTTTCCCAAGAGCGCTCGCGTTTAAGTTTTTCTTTGGATATTCCGGAACCCTCCTTACTTTTAAGTGTATCTAAGGATCGGTGACGAGTGAGAAGTGAGTTTTGTGAAAGATTTGGCATTGATTCTTTCTGTTCCGTTGAGTCTTTCTGATCTATAATAGAAAATATTTTACTCATCAAGTAACTAATAATTTCAACTTTTCCTTTGGAAATGGTTGGTATAAGTGAGCTTGTTGATGAATTAACGCTGTTCTGAAAATTTAATTTTGTTATTTATTTATTTTATAGGAATTAAAGACATACATGACTAGATGAAGACGGTACACATCCGGTTACACTCCAAAATTGACCTTTATCTACTTCACTTTCGGTTGGACATTTACATGTAGTTGTTTCTTTAGAAAATCTAAGCCTCGTTCCAGATTTTTTACATATTAATTCCAGTTGAGATAAAAATGTTTCATTTTTTGTAGACGTTGACGGCTCATTATCTTGTAGATCCTTTATTTTATCAAAAAGTTCCAGTTTATAGCCCATTATTTGTAGTAAAATGGCTAGATCGGAAACATCCAATTGTATCTGAAACAGTTCACAATTTGACATTTGCAGTATAAAGCTCTTAGTTATCAATAAACAATTCATTACATATAAAGTAGAATTATTTATTAATTCCAAATGGGAATTCGTTTAAATCTTTATATATTATAATTAAAAACAGTATTTCTTGGCTCGTTACTGGCTTCATGATAAAAATTAAAAATTAAACTATACGAATTTGTTGACAGGTCATCATTATCTGACGACGATAACTGTGTTATCGAAACGTATAGTAATATGTATTGTAATACACAATATTAGCAACCTAAAAGATAGGTATATAACTTGAAATAAAACGTAGTAGCACAAATTAAAGTATGAATAGTTTTTGAACTTTAAGAAACTTAACTCACGTTTTGTACATGGTGTAAATCTTGATCCCATTGTGATATCCAGTATAATAATTTTCTTTTTTCTTGGTTAAATTCCGATTTTGGTGAAGATTTACTCATTTTTTAATAGCGTACCAGTTGATCATTCACCTTACTAAAAATCAATGAAGTTCTATAATTTCAAAAATGGATTATCGTTTGCATGTGTATGGTAATGCATATCTAGCGATAACATATGCTTTATTTTGTTATGTGAAAGTAGAACGTTATTCCCGATAGTATGAAAATTTTAGCTTACGATATACATATAAACTATTCTTATATACAGGGTGTATTAAGTCAAGTAAATTTACAAAGAGTATAAATTGTAACACACTAATGTATTGAAAGTTGTTAATTATAAACCGTTAAATTTAGCCATTTTTAAAAATTGATAAAGCATTAATAACTTAACCGATTTCAAATAAATTTTGCAGCCATGTTTAATTGTTTATTCTTTCTATTATCTCAGAATATCGACGAAATATGTAGGATACAATGAAGAATTATGGGAATACACTCTTCTCTTAAACATTTCTGTAAACCAAAACTTTTTAAATTCTGGTAGTGCAATCTCAAATAACTGTAGATATTAGAAAAAAACAAATATAAATGGTCAACACTTAACCACAGATTATAAGAGACAAACAATGACCAGTCTCCATACATTTGATTGATATTACAATTGATTGTAACCAGTGGCGAAACTTCAAAATTTTTGGGGGGGCAGGCCCCACGGGCTCTTTTTGGGGAGGGTTGCGTATAAAAATTTTGTTGGGGCGTACACACCACTTTGTTATAGATGCATGCGCATGAAAACTACGTCAATCTTGTTTTCACTCTCAATTTTAAACAGTCATGGTTTGTCATATACCTACTTTAAGTAAAAGACTTTCTTGTTTTCACATTTCATTTAGGAAATATAACGTATAAGTATGAATAAAAAAAACTTCAAACTAATTTTAGTTTTCTATCTGTTTTTATAAAAACAGAGAGAACTTGTTCAGCCGACAATTTCTGCTTAACTAAAGCATTTTCGATACAGAGAAGTGATACATTTGAAAATCTATCTTGTACCATTGTAGTTCTCAGCCATGTTTTTATCCGCCTCATAGCGGAGAAACTTCTTTCGCAACCAGCTGAACTGATTGGAAGGCCTACAGCAATTTGTAGTAATTTGTAAAGATTTTGAGTCAGATCCCCCTTCACTTGAACTTTTAGATTTTCCAACGTGATTTCAAGATTTTTATTTTTGAATAAATTTCGTATCACTAAAACTTCAGCTTGAAGTGTTGAGATTTCGATATTGAAGGCCCTCTGATAATTGGCGACTAACTGAAATGCTTGATCCAAATCTAGCTTCATAAAGGAATCAGTAGATCTTGCAAGGGGAAGATTTTCAAATCGTTTTTTCATATTGCCAATCACGTTGTCCATGACTTGGTAGTAAATGTTGACTTTCCAGTATTCAGGAGCTGTTGTTCCTGCAGGTATGTCGATCAGAGATGATTTACCTAGGGTTGAGTCAGATAGATATTCATTATCATTAAAGGCTCCAAACAAATGTCTTGTTCTCCTGAGAATTTTTCTATTTCACTCCACAGGTTCTCAAATTTGTTCCTCTTCTCTTCAAAGCTACTTATAGTGCTATCTATGATATCATTAGCCTGACCTAGTGTGGCATCTTTTCTCTGAAAATATTTACTCAGTACATTTGCGACCATTAACACTGAATGGAAGACGAACAAACAAACGATAAATTGTGGCTTTATCATTGATGCCTGTATTCCAAGTGCTTCTACAGAATTTTTGTCTCGTCCTTGTTCAATTTCCTCATCCAGAGCATTTCGAATTGCTTGGAAATTTTTCAAAAGGGATTTGCAATTTTCATATCGACAACTCCACCTGGTACTGTTAAGACTTCCCATTTCGCCCCCTGACTTTATACCTAGAGCATCACGGGCGTTTATGAGATGAGAGTGATGACCTGGTTGAGAAAAGTGGACGTATATTGCCTCCAGAGTATGGAAAAATGCAGCTGCAGTAGACACCTTGGCACAACTGTCGACAATTACCAAGTTCATCCTGTGTGCCAAGCAATGAAAGTAAATGGCTTGTGGATGATCCTCCCTTATTTTGGCTTGCAGTCCTTGGTGTTTCCCAGACATAACACTGGCTCCATCATAAGATTGGCCAATTAATATGGCGTTATTCAACAAACTGCATTTACTTAGATACTTTTTAATAAGTATTTTTAAACTCTCGGCATCTCTAGAAGAAGAACAATCTACGAAACCAAGAAAACGTTCCTCAACTTCCAAACCTACGGTATATCTGATTGCCACGGACAATTGTTCTTGTTTGTAGCACCTAGCTTCATCAACCATTATCGAAGAAAAAACCACATTGCCGCATTTCTTCTACAATCTGTTCAATAACAAGTTGAGATGCGATACTTATTATTTCATTTTGTATTTTGGAACTGCAATAACTGATATGTCTGTCTAGATGCATCGAAAAATTCGTGTCATGTTTTGCCATAAGTTCACCCAACTCCAGAAAATTTCCTCGGTTAGTAGATGTTGCGTCTTCTCGGTGTCCTCGGAGTGGCAGCCCTTGACGTGTCAAGTATAAAATCATGTCGATTAATTTTATCATATAATCTCGGTTCTGTATTATCATTTCTTCATGTTGTATGGTTAGCTTCTTATGAACATCTCCGGCCTTCAAGGAATGCTTGTAGCCTACAAACCTTTGCATACAATACAGTCACTGTGAGCCAAATAGGTGTCATGTTTTTTCAGCGACTCACTTAGTTTCCTTCAATTACTGAACCCATTAATCGAAAACTTTTCATTTTGATCTCGAATATTTGCAGAATGCCGAAAATGTCTGCAGACAAAGCAGAGCGCTTTATCTAACTTCACACTATATTCAAGCCACTGATAAGTATCAAAGAATTGAGACGAAAACGATCTCCGTCTATCTCCAAATGAACTTTTTGGAAAAACAACCCTTGGGCCCCTTGGCTGCGAAGGACCACTATCAAGAGTTCCCAGATCTTGATCTTCTGGATCATTTCGTCCTCTTTGATTTGTTTCTGCAGATGTAAAAACTTCGGATGTTTTGATACCTTGCCCTTCTTCAGCGGCTTTATTTACATCTTCTCGTATGCCTCCACCAACATTTTCTATATTTGAAGTTGAAGATTGTGTTAAATCACAAGCTGTCTCAATATTTGTTGTTGAGTCACATACTGGAGTAGACGTTTGCCTTGTCTCAGTCTCATCTTTGTCGGGTTGATTTGTGGCAGATTTGAAAAACGATCGTATGTCTTTGAATTTCTTCATGTTCAAACCGCCCACAATCTGCAATCTGCAATGCAAATAAAAACAAATTTATAAACACCGAAGCTAACTGCTCGGACACTGATGGGGAAACAAGTAAAAGGCGTGAAAGAAAGTGCAAATCAAAATCCCTTTGCAGTTTTAACTTTAAACTATTATTATTATTATTATTATTATTAGCTGAAACTTGTGATGCAATCTTTCCTTTTTTTTTCACCCATCAAAATTTTAACATCTTATAATACTCTAAAACAAACATACAAATAAATAAAATTACCTTAGTCCTTAGTTGTTTGTGGCAGTTGGCTTGGCAGTGGCTATTTGTTTGCTTTGATGTTTTATTTCACACAGCACTGTGCTGTCAGCACAGAAGACTCAGAACATGGAACACCGAACACAGGTTATATTGGCACTTGGCTCATAATAATAATAATAATAATAATAATATTACATAAAACATTAAACATAACTATAACAAGTACTAACCCCATGAATTCATCGTACGTTGCAGCGTTGCTTATATAGGTACCGATGACGCAAGCAACCCTTCTCGAATCTTCTAGAAGTTCGATGACTAATAATTTACATAAGCTGCTGTCTGCGTCTGCCGAGGCATCGTAATTATGATTCATACATCTAGATTATTCGGAATAATGAGTTACCATTTCCGGAATGTTACACTATTTTTAAGTTTCAAGACTCGCTTCCTTTATAAAAAGTTATCTTTTAGAATGTTAATGTAAACTGTATGTAAACTAATCTAATCTACTAATCTTTGCGGCGTCTTTATCCTTGCTGGGTTTACTACATCGTGAAAGAGGAACTATATATGCTATTGTTTATGCATCAACACTCAACGCATATCAGTATCATGAACCAAAACCAAAATAATAATTAATAATTGTACTTATCACTATGTCACTATTACTACTCGTTTGTTTATCGCAATGGTTTAAGATTTAGCGAATTAAGTTGTTAGATGGAATTTAAGATAATAATGAAAAATGGGGAAGTGCTCCGTTTTTCTGGGGTGTATCACGGCTTGCCTGGGGTGTGCCTGGCACACCTTGCACACCCCCCTAGTTTCGCCACTGATTGTAACTGCACACTACTTAAAACTTAAAACTTAAAACTTAAAACTTAAAACTTCCATAAAACGTTGTTACTTTAATCCGCAACAAAACCAAATTGCGAAACAGTAGGTCCATAGAACATGGCTAAGCACTTCAAAAAAAAAACACGAATACCACGTATTTCTAAGTCCAATAAATGCCATCATGACAAACGATACACCACACAAGAAAACTTATCGATGTGGTGAACCAATACATTATCCGAACCAGCGAGAAGAGAGCATCCTCCAACGGTAGTTCGATACACCTCCAGCATACATAACCCCTTCCAACCTGTACTTAACTACAATTTTTGCGGATATTGCGTTGACCGCAAACAAACAACACGTGAATCTATCCCTACATTATGGTATAGATTGATCATAATTATTCATTATTCTCCACATTGGTTTTTTAGCCCCTTCCACTCTAATTAGTCAAAAAAACTACCTACGAGTATTCACGAACCCAGACTCGAAAATCCTCGGGATTTTAAAGTCAAATCCTTCATTTTAAAACAAATTCTTATCAATAGAAATGGAGCCTATCTGACGACTAACCTTTGCAAAAAATGTACCTTACAATGTAACATTTGAATACCTACGTTCTTTAATTTAATTTGTTTATGAGGCAATCCCAACGTGATTTTTATCAAACTAAAATACAAGAGCAATTATTTGTATAAAACTAACCCTAATTTCAAATACACTAACGAATGTTTCCTTCTAAACTGTAGTAAGAGCGCTGCCCTAGATATCGATACCAAAATCACATTTTCCCTTTAAACTTCCATCTTACTACAATCAACAACCAAAACTTCATTTTCGTCTCAGAAAATACAAAAAAATTCGGAAACCTTTAATTTACGTAAACAACAAAAGAAAACGTTACAATCGAAAAGTTTCTCCAAATCTTTGATGCATGATTAAATCCAATTACGAGAATCTATACCCCATTCAAAATGTTCGGTACTAACAAATAATTTATAAATTCGAAATTTATCGGCAAATCTTGATAGAATCATGGATACATGACACAATACCTACAATTTGATGGACACGATGCCATTAGTTGTAAAAGTTAACTCATCTGAAAGCATTATTTTTTGATAAATATATCTGTCGTTCAAAATCTTTTCTCTAGCCCATAAACAAAACAGCAATCGTTGGCCATCGCCTCCATCTTCTAAATTATGAATGAACGTGGGTTTAAATGGTATAATTTTATTTTCTTTGAGAATTATTTGTATGTACGTATGGATTTGCTTATTTATAATTCAGTAGATCGCTTTCTTAATGATAATTAATTATCAGTGTTCACCGATTCCATCACCAACTGTGTAGTAGCATCTTCATAATCATGAACTAGCCCTTTTTTATTCAAATGTTGCACACTTCCAGTTTCTGCAAACCTTTTCACAAAAATTAATTTTATTAACTACATAAATAAAAAGTTTACCTCGAGTAGGATTTGAACCTACGACCTTTACTTTGCTAGAGTACCACGCTAACCAACTGCGCCATCAAGCAGGGCCCGTTCCAGGGTGCGAACAACCCGGGCGTTTGTCCGGGGCGGCAAATCTAAAGGGCGGCATACCTTATAAATTATTTTCTTTAAGTTTTGGAGCACTATAATCAAATGAGTATGATTATAGACATTGAATTAATTAAATAAACAAATAACATAAGTAACACAATTAATTATAATTGACCTTTTTTGTTTCTTTATTATATATACTTAATAAATAAGTGAAAAGGTTCTGAGCTTAGACAGTTGCAATTATTTTTCGCAATTTGTGGTGGGAAGCGTTTTGACTATAAACAGAAGTCGCCCAGTCTTGTTAAATACATCACAAAGCAAGTGGTTGCTTTGTGAAATATATTCTACTGACTATTTATAGTAAGATTACCTCTATCAACTATTAGTAGAATTAATCTTATTTATAGTAACCCTGTTGACAATGCATTGGGACGGAAATCGTAGAGTAAATTTTTTATGTGAACTACATGACGTAATTCCATTTTCTGCGCGAGAAAATAAGTGCGGAAAAAAACAGTGCCGGTGCATATAAGGTTTATAATATATACACTATCGTTATAACAACAATTCTTACCTTACGTAGCAAATAAAAGCCTTAAAAGACTCTGATTATTATAAATCGATCAAAGCAAGCAAACACAACAATAATCACAAAAACTTCGTTCGCGCGAAAACAAACTAAGTTTGTCAAATTGTTGTACTCCCCTACAATTTTAAAAATGAGATCGTCCGAACGAATATTGGTATCTGCGCATTATGACGTCTGTAGTTCTCATAAAAATTTTTCTCTATCACTTCATTTTTGCAACCGAACCAGTCTCGGCTCGCACGTCGTACCGCACTGGACACAAGGCTTTTTAGAGACTGAAACATAGTCCTAAAGAAAAACGTTTACGGCATCGTATACATGAAGAGAGTGTTAAAATGTAATAACATTTTAAAAAAACCGGCTTCGTCGGATTTTAAAACCGGCAGTGGCTCGGCGGCGCGCGTGTTTAAGAAAACCTGATAAGCGACGGCGCATGTTTAAGATAAGCTTTACGGAACGGTTCGCGGATCCATTTTACCCTCAGTTGTCTTGTTCAGGACGAATGCAAAGCACTCTTGCACCTATAGTTTACTTATCGAAACTCGTCGACCGTTGGTCTGTTTTTGTTATTCTACAAAAATGTAAGTATGTATTATATTTCATAATTTAATTACTTTATACAATGATATTTTTTATTATTAAGTCTCAGTGGTGTAAACGTAACTGAGTCAATTTAGAAGTGATCAATTGGAAAGCGATTTCAACTTTTGTCTTGCTGTTGCTACTTATAACTACCAGTACCTACCTACTACTATTGCTACTTACTTGACGTAAGTTTCAATTTCATTTAATTGCTTTTTATAATTAGGTATCAGGGAATTTATTTTAATTCATTTATTGGCGTCCTGATTAAGTGGTTTTGAGCTCAGAATAATGTCACCTGACAGTATGCAGGCTTTCTCGAAAACATGTACAGATATTTCAATGACAGATTCTCCGAGTGGAAATATAGAGAAAAATGCCTCTAAAGATATATGACCAGCTACTCGCTCCTGTAGTAATACGATCCTGCAAAATTTGCGACTTTTTAACAAATTTTTTAAACATATTTTTACTGTTTCATACCAGAGGGCTGAAATTTTTCGCACCAAATATGAAAGTTTTACTGATTCCAGAATCGAAGTTAGCTTAGTGATTCATAATAAAATTCAAAAATCTGTTGTATTTTTTTTGTTGAAATTAAAAAAAAATACTTGTTTTTTGGGGAGGACGAATCTTCACGTTTAATTTTTATTGTTATATTTGTTTAATTCAAGATATCTCAATCTGTTTAAGAATGTCTGCTGATGGAACAAGAAAACTATCTAGTTACCAATATGAAAGACGCAGGATGGAAAAGCAAACCGAAAGGCAAAAACAAGCTGGCGCTGTAAAGAACTATTTTCAGAGTTCGTCTGGTAGTACTAAAAGTAAAGAGGAGGCAAAAAATCCAACATCGGAATTGTCAGGGAGTGATGACGACCAAAGTCTAGACGATATTTTAGAATTAACACGAACTGGCACAATTCCGCCGCCAAGCGCTATAAAAATTGGCAACAACCTGGCACTTACGGACAGCGCTCTGCAAAGTTTAAGCACAGATCCAGCATTGTGGCCAACAATTTTAGGAGAGGGCGAAAGAAGTTTCTTGGTAAAACAAGGTCCATCTAAACCATTGCACAGTTACAAATTGCCTTCCGATGACTCTGGTCGAAAATTTAGTGCACATTATTATACTCGAATTTTAAGCAATGGAGAGCAAGTTGCAAGAAACTGGCTAGTGTACTCAAAAATTAAAAAAAACTGTATATACTGCTTTTGCTACAAAATTTTCTGTCGTGTGATCAGTTGCCTTTCAAAAGAAGGTTTTAAAAGTTGGAAACACCTCGTTAAAACATTAAAAGACCATGAAATTTCTAAAAACCACATCCATGCCCAAGAATCATGGCTAGAACTGAGTCAAAAATTAAAATGTTGTAAAACTATAGATGCGGCTGCACAAAAAATTATTAATGCTGCAACAAATCATTGGTACGAGGTGCTTCTAAGAATCGTTGCAATCACTAACATGCTCGGTAAAAGTCGTCTAGCTTTTCAAGGTACAAGCGACAAGTTGTTTGAGCATAATAACGGTAAATTTTTAAAAATAATTGAGCTGCTATCTAAATTTGATCCGATTATGGAAGAGCATGTGCGCAAAGTACTCAAAAAAGAGGAGAGTAAAGCTCACTATCTCGGGAAAAATATACAAAACAAGATAATAGACCTGCTGCATCAAAGTGTGAAATCACATATCATTAATGATATAAAAAAAAGCCAAATACTATTCCATAATTTTAGATTGTACTCGTGATATTAGTAAGGTGGAGCAAATGACTCTTGTAATCAGATATGTTTCAATTAATAAATTGGATTGCAATGAAGCTGAAATAAAAATTAACGAAAGTTTTTTGTGCTTCCTTCCAGTTGAAAGATCCACAGGGAAACAACTGTCTGAAATTATAATTGGAGAACTTAATGCTTTGGGATTAAATGTGCAGGAGATTAGAGGACAAGGATATGATAACGGGTCCAATATGAGAGGCGATAAAGCAGGAGTGCAATTTCGAATTAAAAGTTTAAATTCGCGTGCATTCTACGTTCCGTGTAGTAGTCACTCTCTCAATTTAGTGGTTAATGATATGGCAAAGGCAACATTAGAAGCCGCTAATTTCTTCAATATGGTCCAAAAAATATATTTATTTTTTTGGCATCTACTTTTCGAAAACATGTCCAAGGATTTTTAACATTAAAACCATTGAGTGGCACTAAATGGCAGAGTACGATAGAGGCCTTAAAGCCTTTAAGGTTTCATATGGGAGGAGTGTATGACGCTTTGTTAAGCATTTATGCAAACCAAGAGATTGATAATTTAATAAGAGACGAAGGTTCAGGTTTATTAAATTATATTAATCTACGCCAGTGTCATTATGACATATTTATCATCTTCATTTGGGTGTCATTATGGCCTTCATAATAGCACCCAGTGCCATTATGAACTCATAATAACACGCAAATTTTAAAATAAAAAACAGGCAAAAAGAAAGTTAGTTACAACTTTTACTTCATTATAAAATCTTTACCAACATTTATTTATTGTAAACATTAATTATAAAGTCTGTACAATTTGTTAAATTCAGTCCATCAGTGCGTGAAACTCATGTAAAGCACAAAATTGTACGCAAATAATGACGTTGTCAACGTAAAAATTGCAACAATCAACAAGCGCGGTTACTATAACATCGATTAATATGGGCACTTAATAATTTTGAATTTTTATTTACAAAAACGTTTCTGATATTGTAAACAAATCGAATCTATGCAAAGAAAATCTATTTGGACTGGCGTAGATTAAATTTTGAATGATACTTCGTAATGAAACTTGTATAAATAAACCACTCGGCTAACGCCTCGTGGTTTAACTTTACACGCGTTTCATTATGACGTTCATATCGAACTAGTATCATTAATAACTATAAACAGTTTAAATTTTTGTGTTCAATAGTTATAAATTGGTATAAAATATTAAATTGTATTAATCCAATAAGCAAACTGATGCAAACAAAAGATTTCGATTTAGTATCTGCACTTGATCTTCTAAAAAACTGCAAAACATTCTTTAAGAATTTAAGGATCGGATAAAGCGTTCAATGAAACTATTGTTGATGCAAGAGAATGGGCTGATGAAATTGACGTTGAATGTAATTTTGAATCAACAATACCACGACATCGCGTAAGAAGAAAGAAAACCAACTTCCCATATAAAGCACGAGATGATTCTATTGAAGATCCCAAAGAAAAATATAAGATAGATTTTTTTTATTTTACAATTGATCAAGCACTAGATGCTAGATTTGAACATCACCATAGTAACAGTTTTCAATTCTTATATAATATATACGATTTAAAAACCATGCCTAAAGAAACGATATTAAAACACTGCAAGGATTTGGAACTTATTTTAACTGATGGCGATTCTGTTGACATTAATGGGATGGAATTAGCAGAGGAAATATCTGCCGTTTCTGCGCTTTTTGGGAAAAAAGACACGGTAAGTAATGCACTGAAATTAATAACAATGTTAAATTTTGCTCCAAACCTTAGTGTTGTCTTAAGAATATTGCTCACTATACCAGTAACTGTAGCGAGTGGGTAAAGGAGTTTCTCTAAATTAAAATTAATTAAGAACTTCTTATGTTCCACTACAACCCAAAATCGTCTTAACGGTTTGGCTATTTTGGCAATTGAGCATGAAATTGCAGATCAAATAAACATGAAACAAATAATAAGAGTTTGCAGAACTGAAAGAAAGAAAAGAGAAAAAAAAGTTTTTTTGTGAGTTTAGCGTAGTTAATGTTACTTTAGTTTTTGTATATGTTATATGTTTTGTTTGTTTCATTGTACAGTTATGCATCTTTGTAATTAGGGATTAAAGAGCTACTTTCTTATTTCTACTGTTTCGTATTACTTGACTGTTAATTTTATGTTAGGTACATGTATTTTTCCAAATAAATGTTTTTCAAATTTAAAATCAATTTATTTTTATCTATTCATTGAACGTAATGCCCATTAGTGGACATGAAGCGCAATATATATATATATATATATATATATATATATATATATATATATATATATATATATATATATTTATTTATACATTTAAGTATATGTTTATTGAGGTAGGGGCGGGGGGGGAGGGGGGGCATTTCGTCTGTTTGTCCGGAGTGGCGTAAACGCTAGAGCGGGCGCTGCATCAAGGTTCAAGTCCCAATCGATGTAAATCTTGTTTTTATATATGTAGAACTTATTCGTTCATAACAAAAACTTATAATAACTTTTCACTAGTTCTTTAACTCCATTGACAGAAATTGCCACCGTTGGAAGTCGCTCGTGAAACTTATTAATAACATGAACATAAGTCCATAACATTAGGTGAATGCGCTGTTCGAGAGCCAACATTTTTAAAACAAAAAACTACAGAACAAGTAAAAACTAAAGAACAAGTAATTTGCAGATTACTGATATAAGTAATCAATTTAAAACAAATACTTTCAAAGTTTTGAAGGATATTTAAGATAATGACAGTAAATTGTTTGCTTTACTACAACGCGATTGTTCGTTCACACAAAAAGAAATGATTTAATGAAAGTGAACTGATCTTTGTGCAATTTTGCATAGAGCCATAGTTTTATTTTCTGAACAACTTTTTTTAGTAACACTTTGGCGTACTATGAACGGATTTTTGCTCAACTTTAAAGGCCTACTCGATATTAATAAATCGAAATTAAACTAAAAACGTTTCAGACCAAGCAGTGCGGAATCCTGGGGACACACTGTACATTGCGAAATGCCGAATTCAGCGGCGCTCCTAGCATTTTTCTGGGGGTTGCGGTTTTTGAATAATAATATAAACCTATATTTTTTAAATAAGAATCATAGTTGGCTTGGCAACCATCGGATGCAGTTCGTTCTTAGCTTTTCAAAAATATAAATATAGGCATTCCTGAAAAACATCTTCCAAATATTTTTGTCAACCCCAAAATGCCTTTCCAGTGAGAAATTACTTAGAAAACTGTTTCCCCTAATTGTTGGACTGCAACATTCGGTTCGGTATTATGACGGTTTTGATAAATTGTGTTTATCAGGAAACCCCATAGGAAGAAATCCAGTATTGACCGAATGTTGCAATCCAACGAATGGGGAAACGGTTTCCTAAATAATTCCTCACTGTCAATGTAGTATGGGCTGGGGCACCGTCTTGTTAAAAAAATGTTTGGGAGAAGTTTTTCCGGAATGTCTATATACGAGATATTCTTGGAAAGCAAAGAAAGAACTACAGCTGATGGTTGCCAAGCCAACTACGATTCCCATTTTAAAAAATACAAGTTTATATTATTACTCAAAAACTGCACCCTCTAGAAAAATGGTAAGTACACACTGAATTCGAAACTTCGCAATGTACCGTTGACGAAATATATCAGTATAATAGTATTAAGCGAGGTATAAGACCTTGAAAAAAGTGTAAAAACATCGACTGTAAGTCGAAAACACAAAAAGATACTAAATTTTTGATTTTGCCATGAAATCTAGGTCAAGAACGTAGTACGTGAATGTAAAAACTACAAACTTCATAACAACTATATCTTTAACAGTCGCATTGGGATCGGGAGGGTCAGTACGTGACCCCAGCATAATTATGCGGCTGTAACATTCTTAAAAATTGGAATTAGTCTTTGTGGCTTAATGACTTTCTTACTTGTACATTTATGCACTGAATAACACATAATAATTAAGGGGGTTGACTCTTACAAGCTTGGAAACCGTTAATAATCTGAGCGCATACGACTTACTGTAACTGCGCATAAGTATTTACATGAAATATATTTACTAATTACTGCTAGGAGTGCTCAGTGTGTATGTAGTAGGCACAGTTACCGTTACATTGCGACTCAATTAATGTTTTGTGAAATATAGTGTTTTTTTTGTTGAAACAATGGGTACCAGGTATTTGACAGATACAGAGCTTGAGTCAGCGTTGTGTGAAGAGGAGCTTGATACGGAAGTTATAGCAGAATTACAAAGTTCAGAGAGCGAAGACGATAATGATAACAAACACTACGAAGTAGCACGTGTTGATTTATCTGAAAGAACTGTAGAGGATGAGAGTGATTCGGAATGTAAGTGTATAATTCAAATTACATTTTTTTTATAAAATGTATTTTATAGCGACTTCGACAGATTCAGATGAAGATAAAGTTTCCGATATAGATATTAGCCAGAACAATAATGAAGCAACAATCGGTAAGTATAAAGGCAGTTTATGTGTTTACATATTTGTGTCATACAGAATACTGTAGATTCAACTTGTGGGAAATGTCGGCGTCGGCCAAGAGCCGTAATAAACCAAACGGATTCCGATATGATCGCTCCGTCGGGAATGCAGTGGAGAAGTAAGCCATTGCGTAAAAGAAGACAAGTTTCTGCGAATATTATTAAAGTACCACCGGGATTGAAACGAGATATAATGAAACCTCAAACAGCACTCGAAGCTTTTAAATTATTTTTTGATGACGAGTCTATAGAAATAATTTTGAAATTTACAAACCAAAAATTAGAATTGTTGAAGTCAATTCAAACCAAAAGTAATTTTATACAAAACTCCCGATATTTTATAAAGGAAGAGATATTAGGTTTCATTGGATTTATTATAACCGGTGGGGTTTATAGACAAAACAGGGATCCAATTGCGAAAATTTTTGGTAAAGAAGGATTACCAATATATAGAGCTACATTTGCACATTATCGGTTTATGTTGTTATTGAAATGTTTGCGTTTTGATGACAGAAATACTCGCTATGAAAGAAAAGTGCTAGATAATTATGCTGCTATTCGTGAGTTATAGCATCGTGTTACTAGCACTTTCACGAAGTTTTTGAACCCCTCAGTTTCCGTAGTCATAGATGAAGAGCTAATTACGTTCCATGGTCGATGCAAATTCCGTGTATTTATTCCGACTTAGCTGGGAATGTACGGCATAGAAGCAAATGTTTTATGTGATTCTGAAAACTATTACTATTTCGCTATAGAACCATACACTGGAAAAATTATAAATCAACCTAAGGATTACAATAGTGGGCCACAAGTCGTAAAACGTCTAGTAGCTGCAGCAAAATTAGAGAAATCTGGCAGGAATATTACAATGGATAGGAAGTTTACATCCTTAGATACAACCGCTGAACTATTTGCAAATAAACTTACCGTCGTTGGAACTATACGCATTACAAGAAGGGATGTGCCTTTGGAGATGAGACATCAGGCATTGAGTAAGTCCGCTCCGTACTATTCGTTTTGCGTTTCGAGAAAGAGAAACTCTTGCGAGCTATGTACCAAAAAAAAATAAAGTTGTTACTCTTTTATCTTCTCAACACAGGGAAATGAGGGTGCAAGATGACAAACCGGAGATTATAATGTATTATAATTCAACAAAAGCAAGTGTAGATACCCTAGATAAATGTGTTCGGGCGTATAGTTGTCGTCGTGGCACAAGGAGATGGCCCATGGCATGTTTTTTCAACTTGGTAGACATTGCAGCGTACAATTCTTATGTCATTTTTTATAAATCAAATGAAACATGGGAATTACATAACTCCAAACGCCAATCTGGAAGGAAAGTTTTCCTAAAAACATTGGGCAAAGAACTGTGTATTCTAAACATGGAACATCGATCACAAACAGCTGGTTTGCGTCCTATCCATATTAGTGCTCTAGCTATATTTAGCTATAAAAATATTCAAAGTAAAGCAGTTACAAGAGGGACTGTTGTAAAGGAACCTACAGGACGAGCAACTCGTGCGGCACATGAAAATTTACCAAAGAAAGGCATATGCTTTGTGTGTCCTCGATCGGCGGATAGGAAATACATGAAAACGTGTACTGCATGTGAAAGGTATATATGTCCTCGCCATACAGCTGTAGAAGAAAACATTACCATTCGAAAATGTGATGAATGTAATAGCGCGTAGTAATCACTATTGGAGTTGCTCATAACTTGGACTAAAAATTTAAAATTTACATATGTAGGTGTCGAAACAAAAATTTTGTTTACAACAAATATGGTTTAAAATTAATCAAAATAACACAAACACATTTTATAGTAATAGAATTCACAAATAGTTTAAATGGCAGAATGTATGTGATGGTTAAAGTGTTAAAGTGTCCTTAACGAACAGGTACACACATAGCCTCCTAATGCGACTGTTAAAAAAACAATTAAAACAACGAAATCCGGACACACCGTACAGCCCGTTTTCCATTCCGTTTTATGTTAATCACGCTACCATCTCCAAAACTTCTCTGTAATGTTTAAGACATAGTGACATTCTCTCCTCCAAAGGGGAGGGCGGGCTGCTTGAGCTTTCCAAGCTCCTTCAGCCACAATCATGGATTCCCAGCATACATACATACATTACGTATATACTCATGGTGGGATTAAGGATGGGTGTAGTCAGGATAGGATTGGAAGGAACGGAGTTGGGGTTCTGAGGGGGAAAATACTACCCCAGCCGCACATGGTGTGCATATATGCAGTGACAATGCCGCTACATGTGTATGAGGAAAACCCCCTGAAAAAATCTCATACAAGGTAGACGGTAACGGGAATTGAACCCATTACCTCCCGAATGCTAAGCAGGTCGTGTCACTACTACGCTACTAGCTCGGTGACTGTATGGTAATTGTTGGCAGTGGTTTGGTAGAATACACAATATTGGAGTATTCCATACTACTATGGTTAATTTTATACAGACTCACTCTTTGGTTAAAGGTGTTTAAATGTGTGAATAAAACTCTGACATGAAAAATGTATCTATTGACAAAGCTCAAAAACTATAATAAGTGAAATGTAAATCATATTTCACAATGAAGTGTCGGAAAATAATAAGTAGAACTATTTACCACCAAATGCAATTCTGAACGTACACAAATTATTCATTCTAAAATTACCTGCTTTTATTGGACTAACATAGTGCTTATGTATGGAACGGAGTCTTAAAGCGTATGAAGCGTGTACTGTAATAGAGGAAGTTGCAAGACGCACCACTGGATTGAATTCAAAGTAACAGCCATTACCCGTCGAAGCTTCTATTTTACATTCTCAAAAACTTAACAACTACAAAGATAAACGAATAACTTCAATTATATTTAAAATTTATGTATTCAAAACTATCATTTACGGTATTTCCGTTTTCCATAAACGATACTTCTAAATTTAGTAACAACAAACGTCAAATAGGTAACTTCAACTATCTAAACAAAGATAAATGTAAACGTCAACTAAAGTAAGCTGTTCTGCTTTCTGAATCCAAATAGTTAATAGTTTCAGTGAAATGTCGACTGCTCGTTCTAGCGACGAAAGATAACATCAAGTAGAACAAATGAAGTTGACAGCTTAAGGAATGCATTAAAAAATAATAGTCATACCTGAATTATGCATATATGAAGAAAAATGAAGGTATTAAGCAGTGACCCGTATTTTTGTGAAACGAAATTGGAAACAGATCTATTAATATATTAGGCTTTTATGGAAGCGTTTGTCCGGAAATGTTATAATATGGATGCTTTTATGATGGTGATGTAAATTTGATTTGGGTTCTTAAATTACATTGCTATATTTCCTTTTTACTAATTGTTTCACTGTTTAACTTTTCAATTTCATTTTGTATTTTTAAATTTTAATTTATTTTCTAATTAAAGTTCGAATTTTTTTTTAATTATTCAAATCTTTTCTTCTATAAAATTTTCAATCGAATGCAAATTACTTAATTAACAGATGAAGCTTTCCTTTCAACATTCAAAGACCATTGTACGTGTTGAACCATAAAATATATCACAAGACATTTTTCTAACTAAACATGGAAAGTTCAGAACCTGGAGGCGGTTTGTGTATTTGTCGCCGTTTAAATTTTATTGTGTAGGTCGTTTTTATACAATTTGTTTGAATATCCTTTTCTTTAATAATATTCAGATAAACTTCTATTGTTCGTTGTTTGTCTCGTCTATTATACAATCATATTTAGTATTTAAAAAGTATAAACATAAGAAGATGAAAGGTTTTCGTTGTACATTATTTAGTTGAGTATCAGTAAAAATAAAAATTCAAAAGGAATACTGTCATTGTGATTATTGGTATGAAAAGGCTTTGTTGGTCTTTTAAAAGATCTAAATAAGATCATTTTATTTTCAATAACTACGAAGTTACGTTATGCCATTAATACTTCAGTAATTGATATACGTTATAGTTATTTAACAAACAAGTGTATTAACAATCGAGACAATGTTCGAGATTGTTAGTCGCCATTTTAATTCACGAGTTTTGTTACAAAACTTTTTCGTCGACCGTAGTTTTCAAAAATAAAGATATCTTACTTTCAATTTTTATTTATTTAACGATAAACAATAATCACTATTTCCTACTTATATTAACTCTATTCAAAGTTTAATTTTCCTTGGTGGTAGTTTTATTATTGTAAATATTAACTTGGGACCGTCCCTGGGGTACAAATGGCTACGCCCTATTTTCTAGCATCTCAGGTACATTTGAAGGGTACAGGAATAAAACAAGGAATGTCCATTTTTTTCGTATTTGAGATTTTTGCGCCATCTGTTGCAAGTTTGTATGTAGATTAGGTGCTTAGGTCGTAATAGAAGAAAACATGAACTGTCACAAGTTATTCAAGGTTTTTGGTTTATACCCATACAGGAATAAAACATGGAATGTCCACGCGAAACCGGTTTAAAACAAGGATTGTCCAGAATAATTACTACGTCATCATCAGTGGTTTCAGTGCAATGGTATTTTTAACAGTACAGAGATTTTGTTGTAAACGTGAACGTGGATATTCTAGTGCTGTCGTTTAGGTGATATTTAGTGCCATTTTTAGATAAACATGGATGAAAATAATACTTGTGGCGGTATTTCTGGAACTACAAAGAAGAGAAAAAGAACGGGCAGGATGCAGAACGTTACAAAGAAATTAAGATTAGCCACTCATGAGCAAGGAGCAGCATGTAACTGTAAAAGGTTAAGATGTTTTGAAGTTGTGACAAGTGATGAAAGAAGTTATATTTTGACAAAATTTAATAAGCTGGAATCACATTCTGAGCAAAATAGTTACCTATGTGGGTTAATAGCAGTGCTTCCCGTCTATAGAAGACGAAGCAGAAAACCTGAAGAGGAGAGTTAATATCACACTGCATCATTTAGTTGTGAAGTAAGAGTTATGCGAGAGTTTTAAGGCGTTCATTGCAATTCATGGCACGACTCGAGGAAAAATCGAATATATTCAAAAATCTTTAAAGCATAGCGGAATGGCCCCAAAGGATTTACGAGGTAAACATAACGCAACGTCCAAGAAACTTCCAGATGAGGTATATCAGCAGGTACACGACCACATCAAATCCTTCAAAGGCAGGGGCTCGCACTACAGCTTGAAAGATTCAACTAAGAAGTATTTGCCAGAAGAGTTGAATATTAAAAAAATGTTTAACATGTTCAAAGTTAAATTCCCCAATGTTAAGGTATCCTACGAATTCTATAGGAATATTTTTAACACAAAATTTAATATAAGTTTCGGTTACCCACGCACAGATACTTGCAGCGCCTGTGACGAGTTTAAGGCAAACCTTTCTCGTTTACAACAGACACCCATCTCTGATAGTGAAATAAACAGACTACGTGTGCAAAACGAACTTCACAAAAGAAAAGCCCAAGTCTTTTACGATAACAAGAGGGAAAGCAACAAAAGAGCCCAAAGCAATAGGAATTTTGCTGTAATCGCTATGGATTTTCAAAGGAATATTTCTTTTCCCAGTGTACCTACCGACGATGTGTACTATTTACGGCAACTAAGTATGTACTCCTTTAATATCCATGTACTTGCTACTGGATACTCGGTATTTTACGCCTATCCAGAAATCATTGGTCATAAAGGACCCAACGAAGTGTGCTCCTTTTTATTCGATTTTTTAATGAACCATCTGAATCCAGAAATTACTGACCTCCACATATTTTGCGATTCTGCTGGAGGGCAAAATAAAAATTTTACGGTATTTCGGTTTTTCAATTACATGGTTCATTATGTAAAAAGGCTCACTTCTGTTACAATGATTTTTCCAATTAGAGGACATTCGTACATGGAATGCGACAAAAACATGGGACTGATTAATCTACGTATTCGAATGGAGTCGCCCGATGACTGGTATGAACTAATACGAAGTTCTAGGGTACAACCTTCTCCATTCGTTGTCGTTCAAGTAAACCAAACCATAATCAGAAACTGGAGCGAATTCCTTACAGACGCAGTTTCCAAAAAATGTCCTTTCAAAACACAACCTATAAGAAAAATTGCTTTTTCCAAAGATAATCCCAGATTAGTGCACCACAGATCCACATATCATGGCCACTGGGAGACTACACCAATCACTTCTGCGAAGAAAAGAGGTAATGCAAAGGGTACTGCACCAAGCCATGCTATACTGGACAAAGGGGAATTTGAGCTTCCGCTACAAAATTACCAAGGTAATTACCATTAAATCACTGACAATATTCGCTATATAACTTGATATCATTATTTGTAGAGTATTTACCCATAAAAAACGATAAATATCAACACATATTGAAGTTAACAAGATTCTGCACCAATCCTGCGGCTGCCGATTTTTTGAAGAATTTACCTCATCAATAAACAATAATCTTACTTTTTTGTTCGTGTTACTATTTGTATGTATTTGTTACTAAACAAAAAGCCTTTTTAGATAAAAAAAAAACATTCAGTTAATTTGTAGTAAAAGAAATAAGCTTAAAAACTTGATTTTCTCAAAAGTATTATTTTGTGACAATCCTTGTTTTATTCCTACACCCTTCATTTGTGTTTAAAGGGAGGGGATGGCAATGTGTTCACAAGTTTCTAGGAAGCGTAAATCTTGGTCAGTATAGCATTCTTTCGGTAAAGTGAACCTGTGTGTTTTATTTGCATAGTTAAAATAGATGACTTTTTCGATCTTCAAGGCATGAAAGATATTTTAAGGTAAGCTCTGCGTTATGGCTCTAATTTTGTCGTAGTAATATTTATAAAGGTTGAGATATTTTGAGTATAGACTGTTTGATAAATTTATGTTTGCGCAAGTTGCATATATTCAGGACTTTTTCTCTCTGTATCCATATGGACCCCGTGGGCATTTAAACTTCTCTTTGGTTTCAGGCCCGGTTTTTCTCTACAAGAAGCAATAGAGGTTTTCTTAGAAGATGATGAAAATGAAACCCCAGAAAAGATTTTTGTTGAACCTCCACCAAGTAGTATACTTACTGATGAAGAATACGGAGACGAGGATGAAGGCGGAACTTTGGAACATTTACCTGGTAAACAACTTTTAGCATCTGTAGAGCTAGTTTTTGCTAACGGTCGTATTGGAGGTAATTCAGATGATGCTACTCAAGAAGTTTCATGTATTCCTTCAGCCGTTCCATCCTCATCTCATCAGTTTACACCAGGTCCCAGTTGTAAAAAAGATTAATAATGAAGCTACTTTTTCTGAAAGTATTGACCAACAAAATGTAGATAACACTCCAACATTTATTAGTTCTTGGTTGGATTACCAAAGAGAGAAAATTTACAAAACGTTGAGTGGATTCACGGTGATGTAATAAAATCTATAAAAGATAGTCAGCAATCTAACTTTAATTCCACAAGAATCAAAAGTCGTCCAATTATAGTAAAATTTATAAGCTACAGAGAACGAGAAAAAATTTATCAACAACAGGCGTAATCTGAAAGGAACAGGCTTGATTATAAGCGAAGATTTAACTAAAGCAAGACAGACCGTGTAGAAAGCAGCTGTGGCAAAGTATGGTATTAAGTCGGTGTGGACGCGGGATGAGACAATTTTTGCCAAAGTCAAAAATAACAGAATTACGTTGAAAAAACTGGAGGATTTGGTATAAGGAACGGTACAAAAGCTGGTATTTAAATATATGTAGTTAGAACAGTGCCGGCCTTAAGTATTTTCGGTATTTTTTTTTCTTTTTTCGCGTTAGTACTTATAAGGACAATTTTTAGTTAGTAATATAAATTGGAACTTATTTTCACTTTTGTATGAAACTAAAATAATATTTATTATCAAAACTGTAGGGGTATAAGAAGTAAGTTGAATGATATACAGGGTTTTCTGAAATAGGGTTCCGAATTTCTACTGCATGTAGAACTCATTAAAATAAGACAAAATGTTCATATAAATATGTGCCCTAAAACGCACCCTTAAAAAGTTACAGGCCCTTGAAAGGGTTCGAATGAAACTGATTTTATTCAATTATTTCAAAAACGATAAAAGATAAGGAGATGAAATTAAGGGAACATACATAACTTTTCACGCCGAGTAACATGAGCTAGGCCATTTTTCGTTATTCGAACCATAGGCGTTCTTTTCAGGGGGATGGAAAGGGTATCAAGTCCCTAAAAAATTGTGTACGACCTTTTTGCAATTTTTTTTAACAAATTCATAAATTTTGGACAGTTTTATGTGAAAGATGTCGTCTTTGCGTAAGTCGATATCGGCAACGGTTTTTGTGTAAAATGAGTTTGAAAATTATCATTATTTGATAAAATTACTGTTATTCACTTCGCAATCAATTCAGTAACGTTCCTATTATTTAGCCAAATTGCATTTAGAAATAATCAGAATCATTTAGTACATAAACTAAGATTATTTTAATGTCGAGTTTTCCTTATTATTTACTTCACAAAACTATCCAGTTAAATTGCAATTAATAATTTCAGATAAAATATATAAGCTTAATTATGATCAGCATAATGCACTGTAATAATGAAATAATTAATAACACAATTTAATAAGAAAGAAGGTAACTAACACTAATTACTAATAAAAGGGACAAATTACAGTAACTGTTCGAAATGACCACCGTCCATTTCAATGCATAATCTAGCGCGACGTTTCAAAGACTTGCAAACCCTCTGAAAAATTCTTGGCGTTTGTTGTATTTCCATGCAGGCGATTTCAATTTTCTCCGTAATTTTTCAATGGTTTCGATTGATGTTTTATACACTTTCGCTTTGAGGTGACCCCACAGAAAATAATCGAGTGCGTTTAGGTGGGGGGATCGGGGGGGGGCAGGAAACAGGACCTCCTCGACCTATCCACTTTTCTCCATAAACTTCATTTAAGTGTTGTCTTACGTTCAAGAGGTAATGGGGCGGCGCTCCATCCTGCATAAACCACATGTGTTGACGTTCAATTACAGGTACATCTTCTAAAAGTTCCAACAAATCGTTTACTAAGAAATTATAATAATCCTGACCATTCAGCCGATTAGGCAATATGAAAGGCCCGATTAGCCGATCACCTAAAATGCCGGCCCAAACATTGATGGAAAACCGAATTTGATGCCTTGCCTGAAATACACTATGGGGATTTTCTTCCGCCCATTCGTGTTCGTTATGAAAATTAACGTATCCATCTTTACTGAAACTTGCCTCGTCGGTAAACAAGATACCTGAAGAAAAATTTGGGAACCGTCTCAACTTTTGTAATAGCCATTGGCAGAATTCTCGGCGGGGTCCGTAATCATTAGGATTTAAAGCTTCAACTCGTTGGATGTGAAAAGGATGAAGGAGCTGCTCGCAAAGAATTCGCCAAACTACAGAAAAACTTATGTCATTCATACGCGCGATACTTCTTACACTAACTCTTGGATTTTCTTGAACTATTCTCAAAACACGTTCTTCAGTCGCCGGTATTCTTACAAATCTGGCTCTGCCACGATCGTTTACCCTTGCCTGGAATGAACCACTTTCTCTTAAACGTTGATGGATCCTCTGAAATACTTGTCGAGATGGAAGTCTTCTATTTGGGTATGCCACCGCATACAAACGCCTTGCTTCTGTTGCATTACCATATGCACGGCCATACATAAAATGCATATCCGTAAATTCCGCATTTGAATAGTCTGGCATTTTAAAATAATAATAATTGTAACAGCCACTAAATTAATTTTGATTAACTTTTGCAAAAGTTAGGTGACAAGTTATCAATAATTAATTATTTATTCTGACAGGGTATCGTAGCCAACGCTATTTTTTGTTTCCTACGGTAACTTTATTTTCGGCCTAATAATTTCTAGAACATTTATGACAATTTTCAAACTCATTTTACACAAAAACCGTTGCCGATATCGACTTACGCAAAGACGACATTTTTTACGTAAAACTGTCCAAAATTTATGAATTTGTTAAAAAAAACTGGAAAAAAATTCGAACAGTTACTGTAATTTATCCCTTCTATTAGTAATTAGTGTTAGTTACCTTGTTTCTTATTAAATTGTGTTATTAATTATTTCATTATTACAGTGCATTATGCTGATCATAATTAAGCTTATATATTTTATCTGAAATTATTAATTGCAATTTAACTGGATAGTTTTGTGAAGTAAATAATAAGGAAAACTCGACATTAAAATAATCTTAGTTTATGTACTAAATGATTCTGATTATTTCTAAATGCAATTTGGCTAAATAATAGGAACGTTACTGAATTGATTCCGAAGTGAATAACAGTAATTTTATCAAATAATGATAATTTTCAAACTCATTTTACACAGAAACCGTTGCCGATATCGACTTACGCAAAGACGACATTTTTTATGTAAAACTGTCCAAAATTTATGAATTTGTCAAAAAAAATTGCAAAAAGGTCGTACAAAATTTTTTAGGGACTTGATACCCTTTTCATCCCCCTGAAAAGGACGCATATGATTCGAATAACGAAAAATGGCCTAGCTCATGTTACTCGGCGTGAAAAGTTATGTATGTTCCCTTTATTTCGTCTCTTTATCTTTTATCGTTTTTGAAATAACTGGATAAAATCAGTTTAATTCGAACCCTTTCAATGGCCTGTAACTTTTTAAGGGTGCGTTTTAGGGCACATATTTATATGAACATTTTGTCTTATTTTAATGAGTTCTACATGCAGTAGAAATTCGGAACCCTATTTCAGAAACACCCTGTATATATCAAAACTCGTGGAATTTCGATTACGATCTCATATGTCTAACAGAAACATGGCTCAATGTTGATATAAGCGATCGAGAAATTTTTGATACAAGTTATTACAATATATTTAGATGTGACAGAAATCAAATTGCAGCCGGTAAAACAAGGGGAGGTGGAGTTCTAGTAGCCATGAGTAAAAAACGTAAAATTATTAGTAACTTTACCTGACAAAACAGGCAATATGAATGTTTAAAGGTCAATTTAAAATTATATAAATATATTTTTAGGATAGTAAATGTGTATGTACCACCAGATGCAGCTGTTGGTCAATATTCTAGCCTATATCAATTTTGCGAAATAAATACGCAGATTAATAATAATCACGTATTCATTTTTGGGGATTTTAATTTACAATGCATAGAAGAGCCCGATACGGATTTATCAGTATTGGACAGCAGACACAGAGAATTTTTCAATTTTGTTAATCTACATTCCCTATATCTTAAGAACACGGTAAAGAATATAAATAATGAAACTCTTGATTTAGTTTTGGTACCTGAGGAATTGAAAGACTTAGTAACTGTAGCACGAGAAGATAACTATTTGACTACTGAAGATTTGCATCATCCATCACTGATTGTAAAAGTTAATACAAAAAATGTTCATAATAGTGATTCTTTTGCACCGGTATCATACTACAATTTTAAAAAATGTAATTTTTTAGATTTAAATAATACTTTAAGAGAGGTGGAGTGGACAGGAGTCCTAAACTGCAAAGATGTAGATATAGCTACGGAAAGATTTTATGAAATTATATATAATGTTTTTAGCGTTTCCGTCCCTGAATCCTCTAGGAGACGGTCAAAATATCCAGCGTGGTTTACAAATGAAATAATTCAATTGTGTAAATTAAAATCTATGTATAATAAAACTAAACATATTTCGGAGCTTCACTTTAACCAATAGAAAAAGATAATAAAAGATTTAAAAAGGCTTACAGATAAGCATTACAGATTATATGTAACCGATATCGAGGATAATATTAACCATTCAATAAACAACTTTTGGACTTTTCTAAATCATAAACGTGTTTCAAATTTAAATAAAACTGCTATTAAGCATAACAATAAAGATTTAACCGTTATTTAGGCGTCAGAAAAATTTGCAGAATATTTTCAATCAGTATATTCCGACTTTCCCAGTAAGTATAGAACCTATTTTAAGAACACAGTTGGAAATGAAGCAGTAGATATACTTAAGAATTTTCAAATTAGTAATGATGATTTTAATAAAGCAGTTAAAAAACTTAAACCTAAAAAATCGGCAGGAAGTGATTTGATACCACCATATGTCTTAAAGGGTTGTTCGCAATGGTTGCAACAACCGCTTCTTTACATTTATAATTTGTCAATTTGTCAATCCAAATTTCCTGACTGTTGGAAAGAGAATATTACCATTCCTTTGCATAAGTCAGGTAGCACATCCAATGTTGAAAACTATAGACCTATAACTATTATTTCAGCTCCCGCAAAACTTTTCGAGGTAATATTACATGACAAATTGTTACGTCACGTGAAGCCCGCAATCTCCGAAGCTCAACATGGATTTGTTCCTAACAAATCCACAATTACTAATTTATCGGTGTTCACGAATCACGTTTATGACTGTTTGAAACAATCAAATGGATGTAATTTACACAGATTTTCAGAAGTTGTCCGACAAAGTACACCATGATCTATTGTTACAAAAGGTGTGTCAATCTGGTTTATCAAATCACATGATTACATTTTTTGCCTCTTATCTGTGCAATCGTAAACTCTCGGTGAAATACAACGGTAACACATCAGGTAAATTCGAAGCTAACTCCGGAGTACCGCAAGGCTCTATACTAGGACCATTCCTATTCTTGATTTTTATAAATGACTTATCTTCTCAATTGCGTTACTGTCAGTCTTTACTTTTCGCGGATGATTAAAAAATATTTATACCTATAACTAATAATTTGGACTGCTTAAACTTTCAAAAAAATCTTAATGCAATTTTCCAGTGGAGCCAACTGAATAAACTACCTTTGAACATAAGAAAATGTAAGATTTTATCTTTTTCTCGTAGGAAAAAGACAATCATATTTGATTATAAACTTAACGGAATAGACTTGGAACGTATAACTACAATAAAAGATTCGGGGGTAACATACGATGATAAATTGAATTTCAATCAACACATAAATGTTACAGTGGCTAGTGCTTATAAGACCGTGGGTTTCATTATGAGACAAGCAAAATACTTCACGAAAATAAGATCAGTTAAGCTTCTATATTTTGCATTAGTCAGATCAAAATTGGAATATGCCAGCACAGTTTGGCACCCACATACATTTAATTCAATAAAAGCAGTTGAAAAAGTGCAAAACAAAGTTCTAAGATTTCTTTATTTTAAAAAATATGGTACTTACCCATACTACAACATTAGGTCAATTGCTTTAAGAAATGAGTTCGAAACTCAAAGTTTAGCTAAAAGGAGGAATATATTTCTGTTACACTTGGCTTTTAACATTTTAAATTTTAGAATTAAAGATAATTACCTTCTAACTTTAATGCAAATTAAAATTCCTCGCGTTGCTGCCAGGGATGCCTCTCTCTTTTATGTACCTGTGACAAAGTATGCTTTCAATAGATCGTTTTTGCAAATAAAATGCGGCGCCTCTATAACGAAATTTGTAACTTAATACTGGATTTAGATGTCACGTGTTTTCGAAACGACTAGTAAACTTTTATGGGTTTGATTGACAATTTAAGGGAGACTTCTTGTACATCAACAGTTTAATAGTAATATTTTACATCAAATTAAGTTTAATGTGGTAGACTCTTTATTATACTTATTTTATTTTTAGTTTGAATAAATAAATAAATAATTTTCCTGCGCCGAATTATGAGCTTTACAAATACAAAACCCCTATCGAGATGTTTGAAATGTTTTTTACCAATGAGATTATTGAACACTTGGCTCACGAAACCACTAAATATACAGCTTTTAAAAATCAAGAGAACCAAAATATTACAGTGGATGAAATAAAATGCTTCATAGGAATGCTGATTTTGAGTGGTTACAATTCAGTACCATCGAAACGTCACTATTGGGAGAAGTCCGAAGACATTAGAAATGACTTGGTATCGAGATCTATGCGGAGAAACAGATTCCTATCAATCATGAAGTTCATTCATTGTTCAGACAATGCTGAACTTGATATGACTGACAAGTTTGCGAAGGTCAGACCTATAATGAATATGAAAATGTAAACTTTCACCATTAACACTCATAATAAAACACTTATCTTTTCTGGGATTTTTTAATGGTGTACTTTAAATTATACAATCTAAACGTTTCGATAACACTTACAGTTATCTTCGTCAGTAGTAATGTTTGTTAAAAATTGTTAAAGATGTAGTAAACAATTTTGTGAAATTTGAAAAATTCAAACATAAACATAAGCCTGCTATTAATATAACAGCTTGAGAAACGTATAAGCCAACTATAAAATTGTAGTAAAGAATAACTAGGTCATTAAAATTAAATATTGTTAAACTGCCTCAAAGATGACAAACCAGAACACTTTCTACGACGAAAGCTAACAATGAAATTTGCCAGCCAAAAAACACATTTAACAAAATTTAATCGAGTTATGATGTAAGTGTAAAGTTGTGAAAAACTTCAATTTTAAAATGATAGAAGCATTCACAAATCCAAACATTACATCAAATAAAATAACCCAGTTAAATCTAACAAAGAGATATCTTTATCAATAATTGGAAGTGTTATTAACAATGAAAAGCACAATGCAGAACGTTCTTTGTAATTTTTAATTTCAATTTAATTTCAACTACTTATGTTAAATTATAGTGCTGTGGAAATTTAACATATAATTGGTAAAGCATTATCTTCAAGGTCTAGGAAAAACACAGCAAAAACCTAGACATACCAAAAGTTGAAAACAAATTAAAATCAAGGCGTATCATTATGCTCTTTTTAATTATAAGATGCCAAAACCTATTTAAACGGAGATTTTCTTCTTGTCTATTAAAATTATTCGGATGTTTATATATTTCAATAGCTTCACGTTGCAAACGAACATAATAATGGGTTTGTCTTGACAATATTTTCATGTTGTCAAATTGAATGTCATGATTTAGATTATTCAGGGCATGGTCAGCCACAGCAGACCTCTCTGGTTGACCCAATCTACAAAATCTCATATGTTCTTTGCGTCTTGTATCAAAGCTACGTTTTGTGGTCCCGATGTATACTTTTCCACATGAACAAGATAACTTATACACTCCGGAAGATGATAAAAGGTTTGATACATCTTTAGGTGATCTTAAATGTTCTTTAATTTTTCTTGTACGTTTAAAAATAGTCCTAATGCCATATTTGATTAGGATTTTTCAATTCTATTTGTAACATTAGCTATAAAAGGAAGAAAAGCAGTACCAACATTAAGAACTGGTTTTTCTTTAAGCTTACGCCTAGAAGGTGTAATAACATTATTAATATCTGTAAGTGAATATCCATTATCTTATAAGGATTTTCTTAAATATTTATATTCATCATTCAAAAATTCAGGGTCACAAATTCGTTTTGCTCGATCTACTAAAGATTTTATTACACTAATTTTTGACGTGGATGGTGGTTGGATAATTTATGGAGATATCTATCAGTGTGTGTAGGCTTTCTGTAAACCTTAAAAGATAGTGAATTATTATTTTAGATATTAATGTCAAGAAATGGTACGCTTCCATTAGTTTCTTTTTCCATGGTAAACTGAATACTAGGATGTATACCATTTATAAAAACCAAAAACTCATGTAGTGCTTCTTCTCCATGTCTCCAAATAACAAATGTGTCATCTACATATCTATACCAAACTGAAGGTTTTTTAGGTGTATTTTGTAACGTTAATGTTTCAAATTTTTACATGTAAAAATTAGCTATAACAGAATTAAAGGGACTACCCATTGCTACACCTTCAGTCTATTCATAAAATTTACTATTCCACTGAAAATAAGTTGCAGTAGGACAGTGCTGAAAAAGAATGGTTATGTCCTTTGGAAAAAGATTATCTATGTATTCAATAGTTTCTTTTAGAGGTACTTTTGTAAAAGTGAAATAACGTCAAAACTAACCATTATATCACCCTCTTCAATTTTGAAACTGTGCATTTTTTTAACAAAGTCGGCAGAATTTTAATGTAATGTTTTTCCTATATGAGGTTATAACAATGTAAGATGTTTTGCAAGGTTTATGTAAAACAATTACTAACAATAGCAAGTTTATGTTTAATTTTCAAATTTGACAAAATTGTTTATACTTTAACAATTTAACAAACATTTACTAACGAAGATAACTGTAAGTGTTATCGAAACGTTTAGATTGTATAATTTAAAGTACACCATTAAAAAATCCCAAAAAAGATAAGTATTTTACTGTAATGAATATGATTAAGCAAGATTCCTGGAGCTTTTTGTGCCGGAAGAAAATTTAAGTTTCGACGAAAGCATGATAAAGTATTTTGGAAAGCACAGTGCCAAACAATTCATTATAGGCAAACCGATAAGGTTTGCCTATAAGGCCTGGTGTATTAACAAAAGAAGGCTATTGCGTGACTTTCGATTTGTGTCAAGGAAAAAATGCAAAAATTCCTGATGCATATAGCACAAGTTTTGGAAAGGCTGCTTCTCCTTTTGTAAAACTTTTAAGTGAATTTCCCGCACAAAAACTTAAGTTGCCGTACCATTTTTATTTCGACAACTTATTTACTTCAGTATACTTGTTTGGTTTCCTTAGATTTGAAGGTTATCAAGCTACTGGAACAATGAGAAGTAACAGAATTCCCAAATCAGAAATAAGAGAAGTAAAACCGAATACTCCTTTGGCAAAATCTAAGAAACTTATCAAGGAAAGAGTGCCATAGAAAGAAAATCAGGGATATTTTTCGTTAGATGGAAAGACAACGATGTTGTGTTCGTAGTCTCAACATGTCATGGCGTTGAACCTGTACGTCCTATAAAGAGACATTCCAAGGTACAACATAAGAATATTCAAGTTCCACGGCCGTTTGTTATAGGCAAATGTAATGAGTATATGGGGGGTACAGACCAAATGGATCGAAATCTGACAGAATATAGAATCAATATACGAGGAAAAAAATGGTGGTGGAATGCCATTACATGGCTTATTGATTTGTGCGTCAATAATGCTTGGTTGATGTATCGCCATCAGGACCCAAAAATGTCACAACTAATATTTAGGCGCACTTTAGTTTAAAGATATTTGACGAAATATCAAACTGTTACTTTACGGCCAGGACCAAATCAAACCCCTCTATCTAACTCGCGAAAAGTTATGATAACGTTGGGCATTTGGTAGACTCCACTAAGTATAGACAGAGACGAAGATGTGGTTTAGAAAGCTGTAAGAGTAAAGTCAGAACTCTGTGCACAAAATGTAACGTCGGATTATGTATTCCATGTTTTATAAATTATCACACTAAACGTTAAATTTACTTATTTTCATTTTTATAGTTCCTTTTGTTCAATAAAAATACATTTATTCTTTTGTCTTATCTGTTATGTGATTTAATATATTTATTCTTTGAATGCTCACGGGGTCCATATGGGTACGGGTCAAATTCAATGTTAACCATTTTCAAAAAATTTTTTTGACATTTTTTTAGTGTTTTACGTACAATTTAGAGTACCATATGAAAAATGCACAAATAGAACTGGAAAAATATAGTTAAGGGCGTTCCCAGGTTAATATTCGAAATTGTACAATTATTGAAATTAAAGGAAGGAAATGATAAATGATTATCTGCTGTATAGCATTTTGACAAATTTATATTTAAGTCTTCTTGGAGTTCTGTGGTAGAAGAAAAATCGGTGGTGCTGAAGGAACTACTTTGACAAGTTTTAGTGGCATTTTTTCCCAAGAGTTTTTTAGCCGTCTCAAGTTTATCTTGCAGAGAACGATCTATATAACCTTCTGCGACAGCAGTATATTTCCAACCACCAAGTCTTTTAATATCTGAAAAATCTGCACCACTGTTACACAACATCGAGACAGAAGGACGTCTAAATCAATGCCCAGTGTAGAGATGCGGGTGCTCTAATTTCAAGAATTTTGCAATAACGAACGGAAATTTGGAAAAGGTACTTATGCCAACTGGCTGTGTGGAACATTTGTTATTTTTATAAAAAACGAAAAATCGCTTATGTGGAGTGTGTGTTGGTCTTAAAGAAATATGGTATTTGATCGCATTGAGAATGATAATTGTTTCGTTATCTACTGCGATAAATATTCTATTTGTGTGTTTTTGATGCTTTTACTGTGACAAGAAACTTTGATCCCAAGTCTTCAACGTTATCTGTTTCTAATTTCAATAGTTCATCCTTTCTTACGCATCAGCCACTCCGAAAATCAATGCAACCTACAAAATGAAACGTTATGAAATACCAAGCATATAAACTTAATTTACTTATTGGTTTACCTTTATCATTAGAAAGAAGTCGTTAGGAACATCATAGATGAATTTCGGTACTCGTTCTTTTTCAAATACTGTGTTTGATTTCTTTGGCACATAATCTGTTTTTTCTTAATAAACATAATTAACTTATTTAGATATAGCAATGTTTGACTTTAGACTTAAGGTTGAATTTAGTATCGAATATTTGGGCCATAAACTCGCCATTAGTCCTTTTCGGAAATATTTCGAAAATATTCCAACAGCACAGATTCTGAATATCGCATTATTTCTCTCTCGTCACACCATGCAATAAATTCGGTGTATTATGTTTTCTCACGTTTTCCAAAGCACCGCGGCAATTTCCTATCCGCTGATGTAAGAAAATATGGGTGGTTCCATTTAAAAAAAATCAAGTTATCCATGTTTGAAAAAAATTATTTTCGGAGCGATAGAAATTATTGAATTCTAAAAGCAAGATTTTTGGCAATGAATGAGAATGATACGGTACCCTTTTCGGAAGTAAAAAACGAAAGCCACATCTCTCTAGCTGTATCCGTCTTCGAGATATTGAATTTTCGGAGGCACTGAAAACGTCATTTTTTCTACAGAATGTCAAATAACTCAGAAGCAATGCGACGTAGACCCATAGCATGGTTATTAAAGTGACCTTTAAATTCAACGAGGAATTCAAAAATGTAATGATATATAGGTTGTTCTATTTATATATATATATATATATATATATATATATATATATATATATATATATATATATATATATATATATATATATATATATATATATAAATGATACGCATACCTTCAGATGTGTTTTTCTTTCGGCTGTTCTATTAATAACTGTGTTGGAGAACTGAACTAAAATATTGAAATGTATTAGTCTCACTAATCCCGAAAGTTTGGAAATGTTTCTATACCGGTATAACAGCTATTAAAAAATTGACTCCATCCACTGGAAAACTACTCTTTAGCTAATCAATTAGTTTTTTATCGTAAAAGGCCGCAATCTGGGAATTTTTTCCAATCTGAAATAACAGCAGCTATAATCCGTAAAGCACTATTACATTCTTGTTTTTAAGTGTTTACTAAACCTGAACTACAGACGCGCACATAATTTGTTTTTACAATACTGCTTATTATTATTATTATAAAAGAGGTTGCATAATTATCTTAAAAGAATGTTATGGTATTTTTATTTTACGTAGTATTAATTTGACAGGTATATTTTCCCTCATTACCTTTGAAAAGATATGTTTAAACAAATAGTATTTCTATTGTACACATTACATTACCTAATTAAGAAAGGAATAATTTTGTAATTAAACATGTCATTTAAACGAAAATCGGGATTATATATCATTTTTTACTTCAGGCATATTAAGACAACTTTCGATAGCGCATTTTAAAAATAAAATAAAACCTAATTTACGCAACCTTTATAAAGATTCTTAATATATAACGCGAGATAGGTATAAAATTAATTAAACATCATCTTATACAAGTTTTGCAATTTTTAAATTAACGTGATTTACCTCTATTTTAATTAATTAAAGCTATTTTATCCGAAAAAAAGTTTAAATGATTGTTTGACGTCGATTTGACAATTCTATCTATACAGATTATGTTTTAAAAATTGTTATTTCACTTCGCTGTCAACAATATATTGACATTACTTTAAATTCTGTTTGTCTTTAGTTAATTTCTGTTTCTCATAACAAAAGATTTTTTATTTAATCAGTGCTTATATTATCAGGACCTGTTTTGATTTCATCAAGCATTTCTACAAATAGTTGCATATTTCAAAATTAAAAAAATTATTACATTTCTTTTAAGGCCCATTTGTAACCCATATATACAAAATATGTTTTAAAAATTATTATTTCAGTTCGCCTTCAACAATAAGGTCATTCATTATCAAAAAGATAAACAACATCATACTTATTTTTTACTTTGAGGAAAGGCACCTTCAACAAGCCCTGTAGTTGGCCATGGGTCTAACCTTGAAGTTAGCTTTGTGAATTTCAACGATTTTATTCGACCCTGAAAGATTATTATAAAAACGTAGTTAGTTAATTCAGTTCTGTTTTGAAGAGCATTTCATCATCAACGTTATGGAATCTTTAAATGTTAATCAGATTCTCGGACTGTTCCGTGATGGAGTATTATTGACAGCTGAACTATTGATAAAGGCATACAATATAATTGATCATAAGGCAGTGTTTGAGAATGATACTATCGATTTGCTGGAAGAGTACGATAATTTTGTGGAGGCTGTACGGAGAGTTGGTGGAATGTAAGTATATACTTGTTTTATCTTTATGATTTTAATAATTTTTTTAACCCTTCAGTGGTCGCGCAGAAGTTTGTTACGTAAGCAGTTGCGTGGGATACAGTTGTATCCCATGCATTTTATATACATTTTTAATAGCAAATATTAATTTTAAAGAAATTAAAAGGTTCAAAATATGATTTAAGTATATTTTTTCGGAAGTAACGTAATAATTAATAAAGCTAAAATCTAAATATTCCTAAATAATAAACATAAATATAAAAATAAAACTTAAATGTTATCTAACGGGTCATTTTCGTCATTCGAGCAGTTTAGGCATATGTATGCAATTTTCTTATGATGATCCTTACAAATCCATTTATTACAAACATCGCAGAAAATTCTTCTTCTTTTATCCCTATTCCTTGGGCAGATATAACATCGACCATTTCCAGTTTTTAACTTTTTTGTTGGAGGAACGCCTTCGTTTGTTGAAGATGTGCTCGGAATTTCAATGTCAAGCAGTATTGAACATTTCTGTCTAATAATCTTAGGAAAATTTTCTGTTCTGTTTATTTTTCAGTAATAGCGGTAGTGCATTTATTGCAGCTATATTCATTAAATTGAAAAATATGGTCAAAGGCCATCTCCGACTGTTTCTTGACACATTGTAATTCGAGCACATCCGATCAACCACGTCCACACCAAATTTTGTATCGTTGTACTTAAAAATCATAGCAGGTTTCTTAGTGTTTTCGTCGACTTCATCATCATGGAACATTGTGAACAAAACCAAAACGTTTTTATTCATTTTCGACACAAATGATACTAATGCGCATTTATCTTGAAATGCAAAATGACTACTATGAATAGGTCTTAACTTAGTATTTACCATTTCAGGAGATATCTCGCGTTTATTTTTTTTTAGGGTACCTATCATTGTCAATTTATGGGTGTCCAATAATTCAAGGGCCAAAGGAATACTGGAAAACCAATTGTCCATAGTAATATTCCGATTTGTTGCCTTCACTACAGTATATAGCCTTTTTACAACTTCGGCGGCACTATAATTTATTTCGTAGGGCCCTGCAGGTTGCATTCCACAATATATTTCAAGATTCACAGTAAACATGTTTTCTATGTCGACTAGTGCAAAAACCTTAATTCCACACTTGGCAGGTTTTGCAGGAATATACTGCATGAATGGGCATCTTCCACGAAAAGCCACCAGTTGGTCGTCGATTGTCAAAAATGGTCCGGGAATGTATGATATTTTGCAGTTAGTAACGAACATTTCAAATACTAGCCGTATTGCAGCCAATTTATCAGTTTCACGGCGAATAATCCTATCATTGCTATTGTCGAATCTTAGACAACGCAAAAGAAACTGAAACCAGTGATAGGACATCGTAGAATAAATTGCTTCAATACCGGTACCATTTGAACTCCATAGGTCTACAACATTTTGTCTTCCTGCTTTATACACCCCAGCAAGATACAAAATTCCAAATAACGATCTAGTTTCGGAAGCATCTGTATATATATATATATATATATATATATATATATATATATATATATGTATATGGTGGAATTAGTTATTATATCGACGATTTCTGAATTTATGAAGTAACTAAACGCGTCTTTATTATGCGTTCTTGTCAAGGCCAATCGGGTTCAAGCCTATCAACTCTACAACAAGTACAACAGGCTGGACCATCCTCTACCCAAACGAGATTCAATCATATAAATATAATAGGGGAATCAAACACTAAATGTATAAGGGAATTGATCACCACATGTAAATCGATGAGATTTACCTTTAATGACGAGACATGCAAGGATAGTCCCTTAACTTGGCTGCAGGTAAAAATATACCATTTCCTAAATGTTGTTTATCTAACACATATTTTGTCCATTCGAGGAACTGTATACATACAATGTGAAGGGTGCGGCTCGTCAAACCATGTCGGTTTCACATTAAGGAATGCAATTTACCCAGACAAACCAGTTGGCATATCACATAGAAGAGTTGACGCGTTGTCGGTGAGGGTGATAAGGTCACTACTGGAAAAGGTAATGCAGAGCAATGCTAGCTTTTTCTCGAGCGAGTTGTTAGTTTTAAATGTGGATAAAGTGACTGTACCTGTTGGCTATGGACCCAAAAACTTGACAGGGCTAAAGTTTGCAGACTTCTGTAAGGCTAAAAAACATGGTACCATTATTGTGCCGAGAACAATCAACGAAAATAATTGTTTAGCTCGCGCCCTAGCCTTAGTAATAGCGTTTAGAAGTAACGATACAGTTTTGCCAAAACAGTGATGTAGACCTTAGCCCGGGGTGGTAGTTACGAGCATATTCAATCATTTCAAAATCATTTAACTTCATATATCATTGTAGTTTATAATTCACATGTAGGTGATTCGATTTGTTTTAAATTTGTTACGAGAAGACGAGCACTATAACGTAATTACGAGCCTCACTTTGTCGTTTACTTGTAGTTATTACTACGCACAGTGTAAGAAAAAAACGTTATAATAACAAAAAAGAACATGCGAAATGTTTGTGTCAGTGTCCTTGTTGCCATCAAAAGCCGCCATATCCAATTCAAAATTCAAAAATTGTTTGCGATTGCATGAGAGATTTTTACGGGCAGGAATGTTTTAGAAACCACAAGGACAGTGAGCTATGCGAAAAATTACGTAGATGTCTGAAGTGTCTCAAAACCACTGAAGTAAAGGGTAAACATAGATGCGGTTCCAGCTATTGTTCCACGTGCAAGAAACAAAAACCTATTGGACATATTTGCTATATGTCCATTTGCAAGACTCGAGGTGACACTGGTGATGGTAAAGCATCTATGTTTATCTTTTATGGTTTGTAATGCATGCAAGAGAAGGCGTGTGAGGGGGCGAATTTCTGCATGAGCCCAATCTATATGTTGCTGCGAATGTTTCTTTCGTTTGTGTCCAATACACTGACAATTTGGATGAGCGATGTCCGATGTGTAGCGAATGAGTGCAGATTTCAGGGAAGATCTCGTTGAATCGTTTCAATCTTATGTTGCCGAGAAAGCGCGAAAAAGTTACATGAATTACACATAACATGAATGACTACGATGGATGTTTTGTGATTAGATGCATGCTAGCTAATAATAACCGATGGAGAGCAAAAGACATCTCCAACGGTCTAAAACTAATCTCCATTCAATGCGACGATATCAGGTTGATTGACTCCTTTAATTTCATCCATTATCACTCTCGGAATTTTCGAAAGCTTTCAATTTTCTCGAGTCTAAGAGATATTTCCCATTTCTCTTTAACACATCTGCAAATCAGAATTATGAGGGTCCTTTGCCACCGGTTGAGTATTATTGTGCAGATCAGATGTCGGAGAAGGATAGAAAAAAGCTTTTACATTGTCACGCGACTGAGACCCAAGGTCTCTCTTTTTAAGGTGAGCGAAGAGATTGTGAAGTATTGTCTGCTGGATGTTAATATCTTAGTTTCTGGTGGACCTTCACGACCCAAAATAAAGTCGATCCGTTTCAGGAGTCGACCACAATTGCTAGCGCCTGCAATAAAGTGTTTTGCAGGCTTTTCCTCAAAAAGAACACAACCGGGCTCATTCCTAAAGGCGGTTACAGACGTGCCGACAAATAGTCATAAGTCGCAATACAGTGGTTACGTTGGGTGGAACATTCACAACAGGTGACCATACAGCATGCCGGACACGTTCGCGAGTTCAGAACACCTGAAGGTGTTAAGGTTGACGGTTACTGCACTGAATCAAATACCATTTACGAGTTTCCTGGATGCTATTGGCATGGTTGCGAGGAGTGTTTCCCCAACCAGGCCAATATTGACCCAAAGTTGAATGTAAATACATTTATTGTTTGTCCGAAACGAAAACACGACTGCTCGATGTTAATTTCTACGCGAGCGCGGATATAATCTAGTGGAGATGCGTGAATGCGATTTTATAAAACTAATACATGCAAACGATGAGTTAAGAGCGTTTATGCAGTATCTAGACAGCCAAGATGCTTTAAATCCACGAGACGCGTTTTACGGTGGTCGGACTAATGCCAGCAAACTCTACCATAAGTGAGACGGCATTAGTGAGAAAATCATGTATTATGGCGTATGCTTGCTATGCCCTTATGTAAATAAATACTGGAAATACCCTGTAGGTAACCCGAAAATTCACGTAATCTTAGATTGTAAGAACATTTAATTGGACATGGTGGAGGGTTTAGTTAAATGTCGAGTACTACCGCCCTCCCACCTCTATCATCCAGTTCTGCCCCTAAAAATGCATGGAAAGTTGATGTTTTTGTTATGTAGGACTTGTGGTGCAGAGTTAAATGAAGGGGAATGTGGGCATAATGAACCCAACTGCAGTTTCGTTGGAACGTTTGTATCGGACGAATTGCGTAAGGTTAAAAACTACAAAGTTATGGATGTTTTTGAAGTTTGGGAGTATGAGGTAACTACCTACGACAAAGCCATGAAACAGGGTAGACTGTTTAGTGGTCACATAGATAATTTCCTGAAACTCAAGCAGGAATGTTCATGTTGGCCCAGTCATTGTACGTCAGAAACCGAGGAACTACATAACGGAATATTACAATAAAGAGGGAATTCAGCTGGATGAAAAGAACATTAAGAAAAGTCCCGGCTTAAGATACTTGGCCAAGCTAATTTTAAACTCTTTTTGGGGTAAGTTTGGTCAACGTGAAAATTTAACCCAGAGTAGTATTGTATCCGAGCCAAAGGACTTTTTCAAATTGTTTACGGATCCTTTGGTTCAAGTGCAATCCATTACACCTATTAATGATAATGCGGTGGTTGTAAATTGGGAGAAACCTGAAGGTGTAGGCGAAGCTCTAAAAACTATAAATGTTTCCATAGCCGCGTAGACGGCAACTCATGCACGTTTAGAGCTACATAGTTATCTGGAGAAGCTGGACCGTCGCGTTCTGTAGTATGATACAGATACCGTCATATTTGTGGCGAAACTCGACAAATGGAATCCAACTTGTGGAGATTCCCTTGGTCAAATGACTGACGAGCTGGAAACGTACCGTGAAGGAAGTTATATACCTGAGTTTGTTAGTGCGGGACCGAAAATCTAAAGTTATAACGTGTTTTCAACCAGTGAACAAACACTAACAACTAATCAATTCACAAATAAAGTTCAATGATCTAAACGCTCTTACCCTCAATAAAATAAATTTGATACTTAAGAGCTAACGCATACAGTATAAGTAATATGACAGAGACAACCGGCATACGAAATTTATAATTTATGCTGTTTATTTCTGCTACTGCGCAAACGATAGTATAAACAGTAGTCATTAAAATGGTAATAAAGATGGAAGCGAAAATTAACATCTGACTGGATTATGCAAAAATGCAGTAATAATCCATGATAACTTTGGTTAAAGTAAATACACTATGCGAAAACATGCAAACACGCAAACACGAAAACCAGGAGTTGGAGCTCGTCCTCAAGGAGTTAGGGTTTTCAATAAATAAACAAATTTTCTTTTTATTAATTGTTATTTATTCCTTATACCAAAATGGTAAATTATTTAGTTAAATATGCGAATTTGTCATATTTAAAGGGCGGGTTTTACTTGTATATTGTGAAACGAAAGGCATGTTGGATAATTACCTTTCTAACGTCCACTATTACGGTGGTTTATATGTATCTAAATTTCCCTTTTTTTTGGGATTAATTATGAAAGATTTTTCAACGTCCCAGAGGGGTTATTAATAATTTCAGGTAATTTAAAGGTGACTTTATCACCAGTAAATCTCGCGGCTCGCCCTCGTTAGGGTACATACCTGCGCTCAATTACGCAGCTTCACTGTTAATTTTTTTTTTTTTGCTGTGCTTTTACTGTGATATTGGGATAAATTTATATTTAGCGATTGTTATGGGGAAAAATTGCCTGTTCTGATATGCATGCAGTATAAGACGATGTACAAATGGTCTTATGTATGATTATTGATGGATACATATATATTAAAAATTTGCATATAATAGCGCTGTTGGGAAATTAGAAATAAATTTACACTTGTTAAGGGAATTGTCGTTTAATTACTATTCCTGTTGCTCCCTGTTTCAAGCTTTACAGGGCCTCCCTTTCAAGAATTAATAATTTGTCCTTTTCTTTCTTTAAAGCTTGTGGCGCCTATTTCTTGCATGTTCTCCCTATCTGTCTGTCTATAATCTCGTTTTGTTTTCTAACTAACCTAACTATCTTCGTTATTTTTATCGACACTTCAAAACACCCACGCTATCCAAGTGCTCTGCGGCCTCAGGACCGTTTGGCTGATTTTCTAGTCGAGCTAACTAACTCCCCATTTTATGCAACGTGGTTGGTTAGACACGTAGCAAGTTACATGAATCTAAAAGCTGAACCACCCCCAGCCTGTCTGTAGCTAGTCGAGCTATTAAAACTAATCCACATAGTTGAATTGTAATTTGTTAAGTACCCGAAAGGCCGTTTACATTTGCAAATGTTCTGTCAATTTTAATTTTTGATTTTTGAACTTTTGAATACCTTTGAACCTTAGACATTGGCAGGAAATCAAAAGCAGCTGAAACAATGCTGCCAACCAAGTTATATACCCAATGTGTAGTGCGAATGCCCGTATCCTTCATTTTCACACACTCGCCATAACCTAGTTACTTTTTCAACAGTTTTTCTTTCCGGAAGTTGACTAGTTTTTGAAATTCCATTTTCGCGTATGTTCCAGTTCCATTATATCCGCGACTTTTTAAATATATTAAAAGTTGAAAACTAGTGAATAAATTATCAAAATAAAATGAGAACGGTAAATTTTCTACATCTCTTTCCAAACTATGTTCAGAAGTGGTGCTGTACATTTATCAAATCTGTCTTCATATTCAGTTTTTAATCTCGGGTTCTTGCTTTGGCATATTTCAAAATTCACTAGATAATCAGTTGACGCAGAAAGAGGCAAGGCTTTATATCCAAGTAGTAAAGGCTTACCTTTTAAACATTGGTTACAACCGTGGCGATCGTAGTCAGCACAGCTTTCATCGAAACACAAATTCTGTTCGGGGGTTTCAGAGTTTAATTTTAGATGGTCTGTAATTGGCTTTAGTTTCCACATTTTATCGTCTTTGTCAGCATTGATGTTATCATTAAGATGAACAAACTGTAAAATTTGTTGGAAACAGTTCCTACACATTGCATTTCCTAGCATTTCATTACGCAAGTCATTTCCTGTTGACCACACAGAACGAGTTTGTGTATGGTAATTGTATCCACTCACAAGTAATATACCAATAAACACTCGCATTTCATTGACAGTAATGTTAGGGTTTGGTTTGCCTTATAAACGGCATTCTTGACTCTTCGCAAATGTGCTCAAGGATTGCGTTATCCACAAACTTTTGAAACTGTTCATGCGGAAGTAACCCTATGCAATCTTCCGAATTCCTTTCCGGAAGTATAAGAAACATACCCAGTGAAACATCTTTACACCATTCAAATTTCGTACCTTTGTTGCTGGAAGATATTGGACAAACTGATGTGGTTGGTTACACCATACACAACTAGCGTTTCTTTTCTTTTGGTTTTTCTTCTTTCATGTTTGAAATCGACTTATTTATCAAATATTTAGTTCTTATTTCAGCCAAAGCCTTGTCATGGCGGTCATATTTATTGATATTCTGGTAACATGGAAAAGTTTTCACTAATTAGAAAATAAGTTGATTAATAATTTTAGGTAATCAAATCGGAATTTGAAAATGTATGACTATGATTGAAATTATGAGTGAATTCTAATGTCTTATTAGCGGATATTTAATAAAGGGCCAGTGAAATCAAAAAAACCTTCGAATTTCAATTTGCTTAACTGGAATTCTTTTTTTTGTGTACAATTATAGTTAAAGTTACAAAATAACTGAAAATAATAATTGCATATTCGTAAAAAATATAATTTAAAATTTAAGCGGCTTGTTGAAGGTTTCGAATTAAGGAATAAACCGTAAGGAATTAGATAGTAAAACGATTTTATATAAATTTTATATTAATATTTTATGTTCCGGCTCATCAGAAATGGTGTTTTAATTGTTTAGGTACTTTTAGGAACTTAATTATGTATATCGTCATAATGAATTTATTTACGCATATTTTCAATAAATGAGAATTATTGTATTTTATTTAATTAAGTTTGTAACATTTCAAAAACGATATAAGTAAAAAAAATGTCCGCTGTGTAAGTGATTTTACTCGATATTTGCCATTTATGAAAACACATGCCAATGCACGTTTGCATCCTCTTCTAACGCATGGACTTAAAATGACCCTACGTTTAACGTACAGTGTAGGTTTTAGTTTACCACCGGCCGGGTTATTACACAACAAATTTCTTTCCATCTTCGTCGTATACCATATTATGACATGTGGCAATTGTAAGGAGTACAAAATAGTGTGTGGATTTAAACTGATGTTATTTCCATATTCTGCTCTAGCAAAATGGTATTGCTATTGTTCTTTTTAGAATAAATATGTCTCCGCTAAAAGGGTTGGGTCTTATCTCGGCTATGTGGTAACGTGATGTTTATGATCTCAGCTAAAGTGGGGTTTTATCTCGGATAAGAGTGTATACGATACAAAGGTTGATTCATATCTCGGCTAAGTATGTGTGGATTGGTTCATACATTGGCTAAAGGTGTACTGATCAGGTGGATGGGATTCTTACCTCAAATAAATGTGCGGAGATTCATTTATGTACAGGTGAGCGCTGGTCGTGGTTGAGGGTGTTCCCTCAAATAAAGGGCTGCTTCTTATCTTAGAAACAAATTCACTGGGAAGACGCAAAATGCGTTATCCTAGTCAAAGAACAATCTCCAGATGCAGCACTTGTTCATTTAGAACTAAATCCAATTCTTCAAAACGAGATTACCTAAAGAATGTCTAGGCAGCTTGCAATTTATACCCGTCGTATAAAAATGGAATCATGTATATATGATGTCATAAAAAGAGAAACAGCAAATAGTTAAAGGGCGCTAGTGAAAATGTGCTACTGGCAATTGTTTACGCACGAAGAAAGGCTGATAACGTAATAAAAGATCTGAAGACGAGGGATATCTAAGACAAGTGCGCCTTTATAAAAGGAAAACTAAGGTTAGAACGATTGTTTTGATCTATAATAAATAAATTAGGATAGATTAGGATCTCATTCAAACAACCTATGAACAGAAAATCTATTTGTACACCCTGAAAAATCTGATATCTTTCCTCTGTACATCTTGTACAAGTAGTTTGTTTTTTTATGTGGGTACACGCTGTACAACATGTTACCTGTTGTATGTATACCCATCGCTCATTAATCATTAGCCTTGGAAACGAGATTATCTAAATAAATGTTCAAGGCACAAGGTAGTGGTTCGCAACTCTACTAAAAATACTCAAATTTAGTACCATTCATACCAAGTACGGAGATCGGGTAATTGCGAAAACCCCGAATTTCAAATGTGTTTCCCGCAACACTTCTAGGAATACTTCAAGATTGAAAGTTAAATGGAGGAATACCACGAGTCATCAAATTCCAAGAGTGCGTTCATATCAAGTTACAAAGCAGGTATATAAAGCCGTAAATACATAAATTATTTAATAAAAAAATTAAAACAGAATATAAAAATGCTTTAAGTAACGAGAAAACCGTTTCCTGTAAGGTGGCATGATTATACAACAAAGGGGCTAAAACTGCTGTAATGGGTATTTTTAGATGTTATTAAAATATTCAGGATAGCCAGTTTGGAAAAATCAATAAACATCATATAATAGATTGCCGGATTAGATCAGCCATATATATATATATATATATATATATATATATATATATATATATATATATATATTGTAATGCGCTAATTGAATAAATAATTTAAGATGAGGGAATATTATTTAGTTAAGTAAATTTAAATGTTAATAATATGATTGAAGGAAATTTGATTGAATGAAATTTTTTATGCACCGGACTAGCTCAATCTCAATTTGGGGATAGAGTTCAAAGTAATTTAGTTTGAAGTAAAATTTAAATTTGAAAAAAAATGTGTATAAGAAATACACTTTATAGAATTATAATGAAAGTATAAGATTTATCCTGAATACAATTTACTCCCAACGCATGCGTTGTAATGTACTTAAGTAAAATCAAAGCTGTCAAAGATGTCAAATAAATAATTTAGAAATATACTGTTTAGATCCAAAATGAAAATTTAGAAAAAGAAAATAATTTAATACCTTTACAGGTGTTTACACAAGTAAATATTTAAAATTCTAAACCAAAACATGTACGTAATAAATATTAATTTGCAGGAAATTTACTAAATGAACGTCTATAATCAAAAGGGTTATATAAAATTTGTGACTCACATATACTGTCCTCACTGTAGATTGATGTCTTCGGATAACTCCAACTAGATGCAGGCAATGTCCACTCGATTGTAGTTGTTACCATCACCCATATACCACTAACTCGATTCTCAGGTTGTCGAAGACACCAACTTCCAAAACTTAAGATGTTTTCTTCGGAATCAGCAAACTCCAACCACTTATTTTATTTTGGTAACTTTTTATTTAATTAAATTTAAAACTTAAAGAATGGTATCGTTTTAAAAGAACTATTTAAATATTATCCAAAATTTTGTTGATAAGCACTTTTATTTTTAGATGCCGATTCAAATTTTATTTAAAAGAAATTGTCCGGAGAAATAAAACAACATTAACCAAATAAAAGTGGGTTTTAATTTGGTATAAACGAAATCAACTCAAGTTTGATAACACAAAAGGAAAACTTTACAAAATCGTAACACAAATTAACACGTACAAAAATATTTTCCGAAAAACGACAGGTATCGGAGACCGAACTATTTATGTTAACCGTCGATATAAAAACAAATGCTCTCGGAAGTATTCTTCGTAAAATATAACTTTCTTTACGAAAATTTAAATTAGGTTATGAAACTTACTTTTATACACAATTGCACAACACTGTTTTAACTTTTTAAACTTTGAACAAATTCTAGAGAGAGAGAGTTGAATTGCCAGAGCACTTCCTTTTATATCTTTCTGGTTGTTACCAAAAATTCATTTTTTTTCCAGCCATTTTGCCTACGTATCTAAGGCTCTGATTGGTGGACATATATTACAAATTGGACTCAAATGGAAATTTGGCCGTAACTTTCTTATACATAAGCGAAATTAAAATTTAATAACAGAAATAAAAACTACACAAAATTTCGGATAAAAAGACACCTAACAAGCTATGGTTCCTACAATTAATATACGAAACGACTTAATCTAACTTAAATAAGCTTATAACTATCTTAACTTACAAGCTATACTTAATCTAATTACAGAAATGGAATTTTGAGAAAATTTTACACAAGTACACATACTTTGTGTTAAAAATATTTAATTTAAAGAAATTTTAAGCTTTAGCAAATTTATCTTAAATTCACCTCAAATTTCACACAATTTTGCGGTGAACAGCGATGTATCCTTTTAAAAACTGTGCTATATTATGAAATAACTTCTACTAATTGCTTTAAGAGCAAAATTTAAGCCTAATAATGTGAAAAAAGTATAAAATTATGTAAAAAACCTAGAAATTATAACCTAACCAAACTTAAATCTAAAATTGGAGATAGTTCATATTTAAAAATGAATGAAATGTTATGTTGCAGGTTTGTAATTCTTGTCTTTATTATTTTCACTATATTTTAGTAATGCATAATGTCATATAGTGTTGCACTAAAAAAGTCTCTTCGTCTAACACTCTTATGAATCATTTCATTATAAAAATGTACACCACTATAAATGTCTTTATGCCAAAATGTTCTATGTGTTGTTCTTATTGTTAAACTTATATCAGAATTTTTGTCACTAAGTCGCTACCAGAAATATGTGCGAAAAATGTCTAAACTGTCCAAATTATAACCCTTTTATAAAATTTTTGTATTTCCTGCTTTCAAAAACTAATTATACACTATCCCTAACATAATCCTAACTATACAGTTCATGTTTAAACACCTGTAAAGTGTTCACTTGCCAAATTACCCTTGAAAAATTGATTTTTATTGCAATAATTGAAATACTAAAATGACTTTACGAAACTGGTTATATTTAACATTCTTGACAATTTTGTGAGCAGCAAAATGCTTTTTATGATAAAACCAAACTAAGTAAATAATATTCAGACTAATTTATACCAAAAAAATCTATTTTAATCACATCGTGAACCAGATTTATATAAAACAGTGTCTTGCACATGTATCGAGCTAGAAATCACCCCTTTTTATGACCCAAATGTCATTTAAACTGTCCGATACTTCTTTTACCTCTTTCGGAACATCTCAATATATATATATATATATATATATATATATATATATATATATATATATATATATATATTTACTAATACAAACCAAAATTTTTTTTCGCAATGAAAGAATTAAAATAAAGGTAACCTTCTCATACAACAATGAAAAAGACAATGAGACCTATTTATTGTGATATATAAATAATATTTAATATTTTAGTGTATACAATTTAATAAAAGTCAATGCCAGACAATAGTTTTTTACCGTTAGAAGCTGCATAATCTTATACTTTATCTATAGTCTGTACCATACTTCAAATTCAGCATTGCACTTACGGGCTGTGTATTGCCCAACGTACGCCTCAACTGGATTCTATTTAAACAGAAAACTTTCACTTTTATTATATATAATCCTCTTAGCTTGGGCTTAAACAAAGGTATTAGACGCGGTACTCCAACTGCATTATAATAATTAAAATCATATAAAAACGACATATTGAGTTAAATGAATTTTTAGTATACTTTATATATTTTGTTTTTTTCCAAAGTACCTAAAAAGTTACTTTAGTAAGTAGGTGTACAAATTGTTTTTATTAATAATTTATTTATTTTATAACCAAGTTATAAATGTAAAATTCTGTTGCTTCATCGTATGTATTATCGCAGGAGTTTGATACGTTTTTAATTAATATTTCTAAGGAACTAACGCAAAAGTATTTTGCAAATCCTTATTGTTACCTATCTTAATTGCACAGTCATTAACAAATAAATGATAAGATACATGTTTTCATTAACTGATTTCATATTTAATTGTTTCACGGCCGTTTGCGCCTATACTTTTAAGCTATTAAAGCTAAGTAAAACTTAATTATCATAGAAACAATTATAGTAATAATTATTTCTAAACCAATTAAGTTTTATTATAAGTTTTTGTTATGAACGAATAAGTTCAAAGGTAAATATGTAATTAAAAATTATTATTAATTTTATACTAAATAAATGTTTACCTCGAGTAGGATTTGAACCTATTCGTTCATAACAAAAACTTATAATAATTTAATATTAGTCAAGTTGCTTTGGTATGTGTGAATCCTTGCGATATTGCAGGCTCACATTCCACTAATATAAGTAATTTGATTGTAGTCTCATTATATTTAGAATTTACATCAGTTCTACATACATAAAGATAAAATTTACATCGATTGGGGCTTGAACCTTGATGACGCAGTTGGTTAGCGCGGTACTCTAGCAAAGTACAGGCTGTAGGTTCAAATCATACTCGAGGTAAACTTTTTATTTATGTTATTATAAGTTTTTGTTATGAACGAATAAGTTCAAAGGTAAATATGTAATTAAAAATTATTATTAATTTTATTAAATACATCGATTGGGGCTTGAACCTTGGTGGCGCAGTTGGTAGCGCGGTACTCTAGCAAAGTACAGGTCGTAGGTTCGAATCCTACTCGAGGTAAACTTTATTTATGTATTTAATAAAATTAATAATAATTTTCAATTAAGTTTTACTTAGCTTTAAGTATACCTTAAAAGTGTTGGTCAGACTAGCACCTCAGGTAAAAGAAAAGTGACAACGCTGTGCAAAATTTACCCGTAAGACATACATTTCCCCATGCTGGCCGTGATGAATTTGAAGTATGGTACAGACTACAGGGTGAGAATGTGTAAGAATGTGAATATATTGCAGAATAAAAACATATTAAAAATTGATTATTCAAAAAGGGCATTAGTTAAGAAAAAGGTGAACTCTATAAATATAAAGTATATAAAGAAATACATAAAGATTTAGCATGTATATTAGAAAAGGGAGAGTCTGACTTCATATTAAAAAATTACTTGAAAGCTGTTGATGGAAAGCTCCAGAGATATATTAATACGGCAACAATTTTTTTGTCAATAGCAGAAAAATATAGTAAAAAACTTGAAAAAAATTAATTACAATTGACAGGAAAGAGACAAGTGATACATCACAGTTAAAAATAAATCTGGAAATGTGGATGTAATATCCGCTAAAATACTGTTACATTATACAAAAAGATTAGGTATACATCGATGGTTTAGCGCACAAATGTGTTAACTGCAGTTTCCTTTAAATTGAGTTAAGTGTGCTATCTCACGCATCTAAATTTAAATTTTCATATACACAAATGTGCTAAGTGATACCTACAATAGTTTAGGTTGTATAGCCATCTGCCATTTGTGGTTGTTACTTTTAAATTACAGATTTCTAGACCATATGTGTTAAGTACAATATCCTAACACTTAACACATTTGTGTTATAAATAAAGAGAGGTTAGGTTGCTGTTATACTTATAACTACCTATAGTATTCAAGCAAAACAATTACTTTAAGTGTGTTTTAAAATGACGTCAAGGGGTAACAAAATACTCAGTATGGTGTTAGCCAAAAATGCAGACACAATTACCACTATCAGCCATGCAGGTAAAATTTTTATAAATAACGTATACTAATAGATTTCTTAAAATATTGAAATTATACTTTAGTTCCGATAACTGTTCAAAATAATGCGAAAGTTCCAAAGAAAAAAATAAATATAATTTCTAATCAGCTTATTGTATCCAGCAATTCAATAGAAGGGATAAAAAATATTGATGTACAAATCCTGTTAAAATGAACAATACTCAATCGGTTTCTGAAAGTGGAATGATAAGGACTAAAACATCTATTGGTTCCGAAAACATTTCGTTAGTTACAGGTGTATCAAAGAATAGTGTTCTGATAAATAACGACAAATATACGGAAACCAAAATAGACAAAATGAAACCTGTTTTAAAAAGTATTGTAAACTTGCCTGGGTCATCTAATAGTGATGTAAATGTTACCAATGACGTAGGTGAGCAAAGTGATCCGTATGCAGATTCCTCAAGCTCATATGAGCCATCTGGAGAAAGTGATTCAAATTCAGGGTCCAATGAAGAAAGTCATTTAAAAAAAGGAAATCGTTTGAAACGAAAAACTGTTTTGGAATCTGAAAAAGAAAACAGAAAAAACAGTTAAGCGCAGACGCCGAAGCAAAAAAGCAAATAAGCAGGTTTGGAAAAGATCCGTTTGTAAAAATCTTAGACTAAGTGGAAAAGAGTACGTCAACAGAAGTGGTAAAAAAATGTCTAAGAAGCAACCTAAACAAGTTGACTGTTCAAAGTGTCGCTTTGAATGTCAAAAGAATATTTCGGAAAATCAAAGAGAAATAATATGTCAAGAATATTATCATTTGGCAGATTACCAGCGTCAAAAAATGCATTTAGGTTCTTTAATGCAAAAGATACCGGTTGGAAAAAAAACGAACCTCACTAAAAACAAAAAAACCGATTGACATCATGGCAATACTATTTAAAGAATGTCGATGGCACACGATAACGTGTATGTCAAAAACTTTTCTGTGCAACTTTCGCTATTTCACACCGAGTTGTAGAGACCACCTCAAAGAGCGTTAGTACCACTGGACTATTTGTTGGGTATGATAAAAGGATAGACACTCGCCCTCCTAATGCTACGTCAGATGAGGCAAGAGCATTGGTTAAGCAACACATTAATTTGTTTCCAAGGGTTGAGTCACATTATTTCCGGCGAGATTCTAAAAAAAGTTATTTGTCATCGGACTTAAATATTTCAATTATGTTTAGATTATACAGGAACGATTTTTGTCATCAAAATAACATACAACCTGTTTCTCAGTATGTATATCAAAAAACTTTTCATGAATTTGATCCATCATTGGTTTTCTACCAACCAAAAAATGAACCAATGCTTTCAATGTAATGCGTACAAGGATGCAAAAAATAGGACTACTGTAGTAGAAGAAGATCACAGAAAGCACAAACAAAGAGAAAAAGAGGTAGCGCAAGTGAAGGAAGATGATAAGAAACGTTCTGCTGAGGAAAAATGAATATGTTTTCGTTCCATATCATTTGATCTTCAATCCATTTTGTCAGTACCACATGCCGGTGACAACCAAATATTCTACAAGCATAAACTCAACGTCTATAATTTTACTATATACGACGCTTCAAATGGAGATGGATATTGCTATGTTTGGGACGAGACGCATGGACATAAGGGTAGTATTGAAATTGGTACGTGCATTTTAAAATACCTTTATTCTCTTCCTGAAACTGTATCGCATGTTGCATCATTTTCCGATACTTGTGGTGGCCAAAACCGCAATAAATTTGTGGCTGCCGCAATGCTGTTTCCAGTAAATCATATTGATCATCTACACACAATAGATTTAAAATTTATGGAATCTGGATATTCCTATCTACAAGCAGATTCAATGCATGCGACAATTAAGAGGGCTAAGCGGCACAAAAAAATTTATTCAACCCGTGAATGGTGCTTGCTGATTTCAACAGCACGAATAAAACCCAGACCATACCTTGTAATTCACTTAAAATATAGCGATTTCTATGATTTGAAACTTCTGGCTAATGAGATAATTAACAACACCTGTGTTAATTAACATGGATAAAGGAAAGGTAAATTGGCTCAACATTAAATGGTTACGTTTCGAAAAGCAAAAACCGTTTGTAATCCAATACAAGTACTTTTTATCAGATGAAAACTTTTTACAAATAGACGTTACTGAAAAAAAAGGCTTGGAAGAAACAAGAACAGGGAATCGGTAACTTTGAAAAATAGTTCAAGATTACCGGTCTCAGAAAAAAAGAACAAAGACTTAATGTTTTTGTTAAAGAAAGAAATTATTCCAGAGGATTACGCAAATTTTATCACTGATATTCCTTCAGCAAAAGATCTTGCAGTAGAGAACAGTGATGAAGAATATGAGTGAATAAGTTGAATTATTTGTTTTTTTTATCGTATGTAAAACTATAACAAATTTAAAGCATTTTATGTTTTTGTACTTCTTTTATATAGGAACCAGAATAAGTAAAAAAAATATTACTTGTATTATTGTTTGAGTAATTATTGCCTTTTAAGTAGCACATGTGTGTTAAGTGCAATTAATAAAAGGAAAAACTGGCCCATTTGGATAATGATAAGATTTTTTTAAGTTAGTTATCCATCCGTTAATAGCCAATAAGTCTTATTACCTTTTAATACCATCTTCGTGATCTACAATTTATTTCGGTTAGCAAACTTTAATTTTTAATTATCTCAAAACACAGTTGTGCGGTAAGCCATCGACATACTCATCCTCAGTTACTGTAATAAAAAGAAGTGAGTATTTATTGTATAAATAGCTTTTATTTTCGTATATATATATATATATATATATATATATATATATATATATATATATAGTATAGGGGGTGTTTCAAAAAAATGTGGCCCTATTGCTAGGATAGGCAGAAAAATAAGTTGGGTTTGCAAAAAAAAAATTCGAAACATGCATGCGTTTTAAAAAAAATGTATACCCATTTTTACGATTATGTCGAAACTACTGGCAACATTGTAATGAAATTTTGTATGAATATGTTTTGGAAGCTGACACATCCCATGAATTTGTTTTTATATCTGATTTTCATAAATGGCACTAGTTACAAGGTTGGTACCGAGTAGTTTTAAACATAACTTTTTTGAGGTTAAACTTTCTAGTCCAAATTTTAAGTGAACTAAACATCATTCAATTTTACACCAAAAAGGTACTATTGGTAAAACACCTGTTCCGCCATCTTGAAAGATATCGGAGTGAAATTTTGGGATTTGCTTTTCCAATCTGTCTAGTTTTACCTTCTACATTCAGATTGCAGACTCTTTCCTTTGCATATACAGGGTGGTTCATTTTGATCAATGTTATCTTTCTCATTTTTTTTAAATGGCAGTTTTACGGGCTTTCAATAGATACTCTCTTTTTACTACCTATTCCTAAGTGTTTTTGAATTATTTAGTGATAAAGTTGAAAATTGCAAACATTTTTATTTTTGTTGATTTTGGCACAATATAAAATAAATAAGGATAAAAACATAGTTCAAAGAAAAACAAAAACGAAACAATGCTAATTGCTATAAAACCGTGAAGCTACAGGTTTATGACACAATTGAACATTTTGCACTATAAAAGAGCAACGCTTAATAATTATTTACTCGTAGAACTGCATAACTATAAACTTTAGCTTAAAACTTAACTTAAACCTTAAAATGAAAGTAAAGAACACTGAATTACAAATTTTATATTAAATGTTCAAAAGTGTTTCTATTTGCAGAAATCCCTCAGTAATTCGAAGTTTCATATTGGCTTGTGCAATAGGCAAATCCCTATACACCTTCTGTTTCACATATTCACACATAAAAAAGTATAGGGGAGTGAGATCTGGTGACCTAGCTGGCCGAACAATGGAACCACCGCGACCTATCCAGCGATCTTCGCGCCAATTTTGTAAAAACCGTCGTACTCGATTATGGTAGTGCGGCGGGGATTCATCATGTTGGTAATAAATAACTTGTCGAGTACGTAGATTCACATTTTCAAACTGAAGCAAATCTTCTTGAAGGAATTTCAGATATCTTTCGCCTGTCAGGGAACCATCGAAAAAGAAAGGTCCTATTACATCAGTATTGATAATACCACCCCACTCATTCGTAGTTCACTGTTACTGGTAATCTACTTGTCGTACCCAGTGTGGTTTTTCAACGGAGTAATATTGACTATTATGTTTATTAACGACTTCTATGCTATTAAAACTTACTTCGTCGCTAAATAGCACAAAGTAAACAAAATTGGCTTGTTAATTAATTTTGTCCAGAATAATATTGCAAAATGCGATACGAGTTGCGAAATCTTGCGATCGTAGGCTTTGATGCAAGCACAAATGGTTTGGATGATATTTATGTTTGCTTATAATTCTTTGTATTGAACTTTTGCTCAGATCTACTTGTACCGCAATCTTATGTGAGGATTTTCTTCTAAGTTTAATAAAACTGTCAACTCATTTTTTTTCGCTTGCAACTGTACGATTTTCTACATCTCTTTTTTTTGTATATGATATTTCCTGTCTCTTCAAATCGTTCTCGAAGAAGTTGAAACGCTTCAGGTCTTGCATGTCTAGCTAAAGGGTACTTTTGTTTATAAATCATGGATTCCAACAAACAGTTCCTTTCAGCTTGTCCCAAAACATAGATCATATTAATCAGCTCTTCTTTTGAAAAATTCACCGCACACTAAGTAAATAACGAAGTCACTATCAGATAATTATCTGACAGTTCTTCACAAATTATTTATAATAAGTGGCTATCATTTGTTAAGTTGTTAAGAAATAGAAAAAGACAATCGAAAACCAAGCTACCTATTATTCATTGTGTTCTTTAATTCCATTTTAAAGTTTATAGTTATACGAGAATATAATTATTAATCGTTGCTCTTTTATAGTGCAAAATGTCGAATTGTGCTATAAACATACAGCTTCACGGTTTTATAGCATTTAGCATTGTTTCATTTTTGTTTTTCTGTGAATTAGGATACTGTTATTTATTTTATATTGTGACAAACTGAACAAAAATTAAAAATGTTTACAATTTTCAACTTTATCACTAAATAATTCAAAAACACTTAAGAATAGGTAGTAAAAAGTGAGTATCTATTAAAAGCCCGTAAAAAATGCTATTCAAATCTGTAATAAAATATACGGTGTCATTTAAAAAAAATGAGAAAAATAACATTGAGCAAAATGGACTACCCTGTATATGCAAAGAAGATAGTTTACAATCTGAATGTAAAGTTAAAACTAGACAGATTGCAAAAACAAATCCCAAAATTTCACTGCGATATCTTCCAAGATGGCGGAACAGGAGCCTACTTAATTGACTAATTTTTTTAGCATAGAAATGTCAATAACTTGGGAACCGTTAGTCGTAGACCCATAGTACCTTATATTATTTTTCTCAGCATTTAAGGAAATTCAGATATATAAAAATATAAAGGGTGTTCCGTTAAAAAAAACACAAGTTTAGCGTAGTATGTCTTATATAAAAGTTGTCCACAGTCATAAACTACACGTTTTAAAACTATTTTCAGAAATGGCGGCAATGCGCAATAAAAACTGAAATTAGATAGAAATGTGAATATCTCGAAAACTATCACTGCAAAATATCGATAATGTTACATCAATGGAAAGAAAATTTAATTTACTATCCGCTGATGTAAGAAAATATGGGTGGTTCCATTTAAAAAAATCAAGTTATCCATGTTTGAAGAAAATTATCTTCGGAGCGATAGAAATTATTGAATTCTAAAAGCAAGATTTTTGGCAATGAATGAGAATGATGCAGTACCCTTTTTGGAAGTAAAAAACGGAAGCCACATCTCTCTACCTGTATCCGTCTTCGAGATATTGAAAGTTTTCGGAGGCACTGCAAACGTCATTTTTTCTACAAAATGTCAAATAACTCAGAAGCAATGCGACGTAGACGCATAGTATGGTTATTAAAGTGACCTTTAAGTTCAACGAGGAATTAAAAAATGTAATAATAAAAAGATTATTCTATTTAAAATAACGAAGTTGGCATGAGCTTCTGGTATTACCGGAAGTCCGCCATTTCTGAAAATAATTTTAAAACGTGTAGTTTATGACTGTGGACAACGTTTATATAAGACATTTTTTCGTATTTGTAATAGTAAGGTAGTTATGGAGCAATACCGCTTATACCTATATATATATATATATATATATATATATATATATATATATATATATATATATATATATATATAAAGATTCCCAGATAGAAGGCATCCACAAAAAAAAGTTTTCAGCGGACATTAGAAAGATTTGTTTCAACAGGAAATGTTAAATACACAGCTCGTAACTGAGATAAAGCAGTAACAAATGAAGAAAATGAATGTGGGGTGTTGGCTACAGTAATTGGTGACCCACAAGTTACTCAACGGGAATTAAGTTCTTATTTGGGAATTTCTTCTACATCAGTTGCTCGAATGTTAAAGAAAAAGCATTTTTATCCATATAAAGTGCAATTACATCAGGAACTACTACCAACCGATTATGAGGCACGTGCAAATTTCTGTCAGTTGCTGATGAATAAACTTCGAACGGAACCCCAATTTTACAATTTCGTTTTATGGACACGTTTCGCAATAATGGGTTAGTTAATGGACATAATTATAATTATTATTCCAATCCAAATCCGCACATTGTTATGGAATCTCATAGAAAATAAATTGTCTATTATTATACGCTCACATTTCCTTAATGGCATTCTGACTGGTGAATTTTTTCACAATTTCTTGAATACCACGTTAAATGAATTGTTGGATGTACCTTTAATAATAAGACAAAACATGTGGCTGCAACTGGACGGGACACTTCAGTATTATTGCGAGACAATTATTAGGCGAACGATTCCATGAACGATGGATAGGAAGAGGGGGATCGATTGCTTGGCCGCCAAGATCGCCAGATTTAAGTCCCTTAGATTTCTTTCTATGGGGTTGTGTGAAAAATCTGGTATATCAGGAACCACCAACTACTTCTGACAACTTGAAACTGCGCATAACACAGGATTTCAGACAGATTACCTAAGAAATGTTAGCGCGTGTACAAATTTCTTTTCATGAGTAAATTCGCTTATGTTTACAAAACGAAGGCGCCCACATCGAACAGATACTTTGAACCTTTCATTAGTATAGTTTTGTATATTTTTTTTAAAACCTTAACCCTGGTTTTTAAAATTTTCCAGAGATTTCATTTGTTTAAACGCCTACCGCATCGTATACAGCAAACATTGTTAAAATAATATTAAAACTTAAAATAACAATAAAACGGCTAAAGTTAGGTATACGTAATGTAATGGATGTTTGATAGACAATTTAAAAGCGAATTAAAAAATGTATAAAAAATGTTAGGGTTCTAGTAAAAAAATGGAGTAACGTGTTTGAAATTTTTTTAATTCAGCACCCTCTGTTTGGTACCCCCTGTCTTCGGTACCATTTTCCACAGATGGAAAAGTTCTGCCAATTGATGCTTAAAATGAAAGTTCAAACCGCACCTCTCTAAGTTACACAGTTCCTGAGATATTCGATTATTTAAAGGCTGCAAAAAAGTCGAATTACTCGGAAACTGTCCATTTTAGGCCTTACATGTGATACATAAAGTTAATCTAAAATGAAATGAAGAATCAGAATATGTAATAATATGTTCCATTTAAAATAAAAAAGTTTGGTTGCGTCTGGGCTGAACGAAACACCCTGTATACTCAAACATATTTTTACGTGATAGAAAACTTGACTATGAACAACTTTTATATAAACAATTTTTATTTATTTTCAATATCCGAGCCATTATCCACCAAATGCAGATAGTTGTCACACCCTATATACAGGTTGTATTTTAAAATCACCGACAAACGAAAACTGGAGATTCTATGATTCAAAATAAGACAAAAATGATCATAAACGCTTTTCCGAAAATGCTTCCTAACCGAGATACAGGTTGATTAAAAAATACTTTTTTTAAGGTTTTTTTAAGATTCCTCAAAAACTACAGAAGATATTACACTGAGATTTGGTAAACCTAAATGTCTAATTAAATACAACTAATCAGGTGAGTTTGAGTCACGCCCCTGGTTTTTTTGAGGAAATATTTTTTTGATAGATTCAACATTTAATTCTGCAAATAAAATCATACTTAGTATTTTTTCGATTCGGCACCCCGGTTTTGAAATATTTTGCATTAACATAAACGACCACATTATTCAATAAAAATCAAGATTTGTTTTATTTTACAAAGAAATAACGCAGTTAACTATCAGGTACATTATTAAAGAAATATTGAAGGAATCAAAAACAAAATAATAATTATTCTTATACATATTGTTCAAAATGTCCTCCTTCCTTTTGAATGCAAGCTTGTATTCTTCTTAGCAAATGAAACCTAACACACTGAAAAATTTGTGGCATAGCCCTAATCTCATCACATACCATCTGTATGCCATTCCAAAGTTGCTCTCGATTATCAATTTGAACAGAATAGACACGAGTTTTCAGATACCTCCACACAAAAAAATCCAATGGATTTAAACCTGGCGATCGTGCCGACCACGGTACTTCCCTTCCTCGTCCAATCCAGCGTCCAGGGAACAATGCATTTAAAAATTCTACGACGTTTCATGTAGAATGTGGTGGTGCACCATCACATTAGTTTACACTTAAACCTTATTAATTGTTTTAAATTCTAACAATAGAGGCAGACGGATAATTAAATTAAATTAATTTTGATGTGTACAGGACATGATTTTATTTTATATAGACGTATTATCATTATTTTTTACTCTAATAACAAATATTTTTGCAATAAAAAGTGCAGTATTGGTTTTTAAGATATATTGTAAATATATTACAAAATATATGTTCTAATGTAGGTCAAGTTCAAGAGTTACAGTGATTTTTGTACAATTAGTCATATGTCTAAAAAAGAACATTACCAGGATTCCAACTACCTAATTTAAGTGAATCTATTCAGCAATAGGAATGTAAATACTCATACCCGATTTGTATCAGAATGCATTGTTTTAGTAGTAATTAATTAGTGGGGTTTTAGATATAAAAGCGATATAATTACTCAGTTTAAAAATTTAAGAATATTTAATAATGAACCGATTTATTGAAGGATAATAAGTTTACATTATGATGAGAATACAACCTGTAAATTATAATATTGTGATCATGCCATTTTCTATCTCTTACTCGTGTTAGAACTGAATTAAGTGATTTGATTTTGTTTAACTGAAATACTACTAATATTCTAGAATTATAATAATTGCACGTTGTAGATAGCAAAAGTTAGATTGTGATATTTTATTTTTTAACAAAAATATTACTAATATTATATTACAATAAAACACCTAACATTGAGGTGTAGGATTAGGATCCTTGCCAATGCGATTAAAAGTGGGCTTACCTAAACTAGCAGGAGTGAGTATAGAAAGAATAAGTTAAATTAATACCGGTTTAATTTAACACTTTAGCTAAATATAGTGTACCATGGCCAAATGCAGCATTTTAATGCCGCATATTATGCAAACCACTAGTACCTACCTCCAAATATTTTTCAACGGGATATTACAAAATACCCATAAAGGACCAAATAATCCAAACACTCTTTTTAGAATGGAGATATGAGCCAGGCCAGAAGGAGCGTGGTCACCAAGGGAATTAACTGAGAATACCAAATACATTAGTATTACTAGATGATACATGTAAAAAAGATTTGAATAGATAATCAATAAATGTTTCTGTACACGGTTTATTTTCCAATAAATACCATGACTGTACTGAAAATAGGGTAACAGAGTATAGAAACTGTTAAAGTGACACCTACTGTGAGGGTTTTGATTTCAGCTAACTCCCCCTTCGCTAAAGGGTTCACATTTTGGTTGCGAATATGTTTCTCAGCTAAATGAGGTCCTTATCTTGGATAAGTGCAATACCACTAAAAGGGTTGACCTTGGTTAAGGTAAGGAGTTAAGTCTTGGCTTTAACTGTAACTGTATCTCCGATAAATGTTTTTTTTTCTGAAATAAGACGTGGCCAAATTCAGATCTAGACTAATGTGATAGTTACATCTGTACTCAAGCACAGGTCGTTGTTACCACTGATAAGCGTATCTTTCTATAAATCAAGATCAAATCATGGTCAACCTCAGGCCACGTAAAGGTCAAGATGAAACCAAGGTCAATGGTCAATTCAACGTTAATTAACGTCAGGTGAAGGTTAAGGCCTGGTCAACAGTTCAGTAGTGCTAGCGAGAGCTCAAAAACAACCAGTATCCTGTAATCATCCGCTTGCAAGAAATAATCTGTAACCAGTAGCCTATAAGAGGAGCCTGTAACCCATAGCCTGCAACTAGCGATCTGAAACCAGTATCCTGTAACATTCTGGGCGGCGTTGTTTCCGTTTTCCTTTAATATTATACTCTAATGCTTGCCTTGTTATGCCTGTGTTAGGTTTCCTGAACGCATCCACAATCCAATTTAAGTGACGTCTTTTGTATGGCTTCGATTCTAGTAACTTTTCAAAGTTCCTGATTTGCAATTAAATTTGGCCAAAATATTTTTTAGAATTTTTCTTAAACACTTATTTACGAAAGATTAGTTTCTTTTGTTTGGTGGTTAGTTCGGGCCAACCATTCTGATCCGTACAACAATATACTGAGTTTGTTTAATTTAAAAATTCGCAGCTTTCTATTCCTCGAGAGCTAAATTACAGATTTTTTTTAGTGAATTCTTGATTATACTAACAAGGTAGTTAAAGCTTTTACTATTTTTCAGTTTCACTCAATTCAGCACTATATGAATGTATCTTTTTGCCATTCGTTGCTTTCTTCGATCATTATTCTCAGTGTTGTTGTATGATCAATGCAACATTTGCGTGGTCTAAAACCTGCTTCATTTTCTCTTATCATGGTCCGAGTTGGCTCCATTTAACCTTGTTAGTACAATTCCTAGTAAAATTTTACTGGTTGTATTTAATATGGATATGGCTCTCCAATTTTCACATAATGCTTTATATCCTTTTTTGGGATTTCAATGATCAGCCCTACTTGCCACTCTTTGGGACTTTCCTCTACCCTTCATATTTTATTTAATGACAGGTGCAGAATTTTTGCGTTTGTGACTATTTCCGCTTTTATTAATTCCCCCGGTTTATCGTCCAGACCAACCGCTTTATTTGATTTTAAGAGTTTGAGCGCTTGTTCAATTTTTTGGTGTGAAATCTCTTTCTATTTCCTCATT
>JARFJB010001798.1:2945000-2997500 GCA_036346205.1 Vesta saturnalis
TATATTTTTTTAATGCCTTGTCTTCGTTTATTAGTCGGCTTTCATTTCTATTAAATATGTTCTATAGTTTCTAATAGTTTCGGAGATATTTAAGTTTGTTCAATTTTTTTCGTTGATAACACTAAAGAAGTGTAACATTAGTCGGTCAAAGCAAGCCATGAATACATAAGAAACTAAAAAATATTTTAACTGAAATACAAACACTTAAAATTATAATAAATGTTCAATGTGACCACCATTTTGTTGCTGGCAAACATGAAGTCTTTGAATAAACGACAAATTTACTTTTCGTAACGTGGAAACATTTATATGAAAGACGTCTCGAATTTTTGCCTTCGTATCATCTACAGTCGTTGGAGGAGTAGACTTTTATATATATATATATATATATATATATATATATATATATATATATTTAATAAGTGGAAATTAAACTAATTTCATTGTGGTAAAATGAAAGTCAGGCGCAAAAAAAAATTATTTTAAAAGGTAAACGTGATTATAATGGGAGCAAGTAAAACTGAAATCAACTAAAAATTAAACTGAGTAGTAAAAGTAAGTATAACAAGTAAAACAATTGTATAATATTATATTCTAAAAGAAAAAGACAGAAATGATGGAAGGAATTAGGGAAAAATTATGCAGTGCGTAATTCTGTGAAAAAGCTGTAGAATACTTAATATGATAATGGGGGTAACAAAAACTGAACGCCGACATCAACGTAAGAACAATGTACGAAAACGCTTATTTGCAATTAGTATGTAGTAATTATCAAATTAAAGGAGTTTAATAAATTGCATGGTAGTTTACTCACTTTTAACTTACATAAAGAAAGGAAACCAAGCGTAATAAAAATTAAAGTTAAGAGATTTAGGAAAGTTTATATTACGTTGGAATTTTAGTCTAAGTACTAAAGATCATCTGACTTAAACTTAGACAATTAGACAAAAGGTACTATGGTATTAATAGAAAACAAATCCCTAGTTTATTAGAAAGTAAAGTTGCTATTGAATGAAAACTGCAGTTAGTTTATTACCACGCAAGAGTGGATTTGAGAAGCAGCAGAAGCAATTAAATTATGTAAAAATTTAAATTGCTTGACAGAGCTCTCGTGCAGTTAATCAGTCAATTTTATATTTATAAAAAATCATGAATGCTAATTCATTAAATCGTCTAAGGACACACACATACACACACACACACATATACATATATACATATATATATATATATATATATATATATATATATATATATATATATATATATATATTGAGATGATATTTGTAATGCTAAATATCATAGTTAATTAGATATTGGCTCTGAGTAAAAGTTACATTACACATAAAGTACTTACATTGGAATTGATTAAGCATATATGTAAAGCGCAAGTTGCAGAAGTTCAAAATAATATCAATCTAAGTATAAATGTGATTATAGGACATGTTGTTAGCTAGTTAATTCAAATTTCACAAGTGTTAAATTATTATCATGGCTGAACAATATAATTTTCATGTTAATAGTTTTCGAAGATCATCATAAATATAAAGTAGGTGGTTGATTCTATAAAATTCATGTAATCCATATGAATAAATAGATTCTAGTCTGGTAACATAATATGCTTCTATTCTAAAACAAACAGAAAAGAAATTGTATCAATTAACATAGGAGGATCAAACTATATGCTAAACTGTATGAAAACAGATTTAACAAGATTCATACAACTTATAAGTGAATAATGCGAAATTGAACAAATAATGTGTTAATATCTTACATATTAATGTGTATAGGAAGTGTTATAACTTAAATTAACATTATGGATGTAATTTAAGTGTAAAAATTGAGAAACAGGTTATATAGATTATGAACATAGATGTAGAGATGGAAGTTTTCAAAATATACCATAAGTGTGTTAGAAACTGATGTATTTGTATGTACTTTGGGTCATAGAATCCATTTCTGTTTATAGATTTCTTGTAGGATGTAGAATAAGTAAGTTATAAGTAAATTTGTATATGAAAATTTGCATATTTGTTGAAATTTATATAGTTTAAGAATTTTAAAAGGAAGTAGGAGAAATGTGATATCTATGGAAAGGAAATTTTGTGTAGAATCCAAAATAATTATGTTTTTAAGATCTGTTCCGATATAAGAAAGTTATGTGTAAAATTAGTAATTTATACATTTCTGAAAAATGGTTAGTCAATCAGAATTAAGCATTGTCATGTTTGTATAAACAAAATACTATATTTTGATTGGTTGTTAAGTAAGAAAAGCACAAAATGGTGATATAAAATAATGAAAAATGATAATCAGTTGTTAATGTACAAGTGTAAAATGCGTCAGCTGTACATGTAAACAGTGTAAATTAAACATTAAAATAAACATATTTTACCATCGCTCAAATTTGTTTATATAACAATAATTATTATGTAAGTGAGGAAAAATTAAATCAGCTGGCTGTGAGGAGGGGGGGCAGACTGTCAGCTGATGCACTAAAAATCATTCGCGACGAGCGAAGCAGAGCGTCCAGCATTCTTTTCCTGGCATCAGCTGACTACTTTTCCCTTTCATAACAAGCAGCTGACGAGTATTTCCCTTAAATACATGTTAAACAGTATCATCTATTTCATTTTGAACGATGGTAGTATTTTATTCGCGTAAATATTTGCACATAAAGCGTCTAAAACATGTAGTAAACGAGTCGTATTCAATTTTTTACTTTTAAAACTGAAGTCCTTGGTATTACACAAATCTGTTTATTTAAGATACTTGAATAATTCTTGAATAATAATTAAGCATCTTCCGAATCAGTAGACTCATTTTTACTTCGTCCGTTATCCTCCTCGCCGCTCGGAGAAAAGGCTCCTGAGATCTCAAGTGGATGATCATTTCCTATAAATAAAATAAACATTAATAAATTGATTACAAATGAAGTAAATTTTATTAAAATATATAATGTAAAATATAATACCTTCCGTATCGTCTTTAGTTAAGTTGACTGTAATTTCTGATACATGTGATGGCAATTGCGCGCCTTCGAACCACTTGAAAATATATTTATTTTCTTTTTGTTCCCACCCACAATCTTCTGGAGAAAGTAGAGAAAGGTTTATACAGAAAGAATGGGCTCAAATATGTGCAATATAACATGTTCTTAGAAAATGTTGCCGCAATTCTGATTGGCAAGGTGGCATTGCAAATCCGTTGATAGTTTTTCTAACCAGTTGAAAGACGTCATCGTTGTACAGTATTTTGTATGGTTTGACGAAACTTGCTACACGCGCTTTATTTGTATTTAAGGGACATACCCGTCAGTTACTTGTTATGCAAGGGAAAGGTAGTCAGCTGATGTCAGGAAAAGAATGCTGGACGCTCGGCTTCCCTGGTCCCGAATGATGTTTAGTGCATCAGCTGTCTTTCCCCCGCCTCACAGCCAGCTGACTTAATTTTTCCTCACATAGTAATTATGGTTATATAAACAAATTTGAACGATGGTAAAATATTTTTATTTTAATTTTTCATTTACATCGTTTATATGAACAACTGATGCATTTTCCACTTGCACATCAACAGCTCATTATCATTTTTCATTATTTTATAATACAATTTGATCAGAAAATAAATTTTAGCGATGGTAACATATTTTTATTTACAAACATTTTTTATACGAATGGGAGGCGCTCCAACGCCTACATCCCGCTACCAGGGCAGCTGACGGCTGTTTCACGTATGTATGCATAGTAAAATAACTCTCTCGAAAATGTTACTGCCTCCCGGACTAATACAGGGTGTCAACTGGTTTTCTCATAACAACTTCTCAACCACTGAATCGATTTCCATCAAATTTCTCACGCAGACTAATGTAGTAAATCTCTAAGAAATGATTAAAATCATTTAAAGGAATTCTCCAGTTGCGTAGATACTGGGGTTTGGCACCCCCTTCTCACCACCCAATCTTCGGCGCCACTGGAATTTTTTTTTGGATTACTTGTTTAATTTAGAAAAAAAAATTAACATTGCAAATTTTTGATTTATGGCTTCGTTTTTGACATACTTATTTTAATTTAAAGTGCTGTAAACATGACCAAAACTTATGACTGAACTACCAAGAAAATACGATATGACACGCCAACATTGTTTTAACCATTTTGGTACTTGCTAAACATAATGTACATCAAAGATACAAAAAAAAGCAAATAAACAAATAATTACACTATAGGTTCTCAAAAAGTCCATTTTTAACCAGCTATTTATTCCTGCAACTATGCAAACTGCAATCAATTAAAACAATCAAGTACGCATTGACTTGCCAATCGGACTAATCAATGAGACTTTTTATTTGGACATCAGTGATACCTTTGTTACTTGTATATGTTTGGTAGAATGTGTATACTTAATTCCTCATACATATCCAAATTTCTTAAAGAAAAACGTATGCAGATATGCATCTCATTTATGGATTTCACGAAGGAAGTGCAGCAGCTACCGTCAGGGAATACCGAAGATGGTATCCACACAGAAGAAAACCAAGTGGTCGTGTTGTTGTGAGTATCCATCGCCAATTTGGTTTGAAACATACTCGAGATCCAAAGTTGTCTAGGAGAAGAGACAATTATGGAAATTCCATACTGAGAACATTTGACAATAATCCTCGATTGAGTTCTCGATGGGCACCTTTACGTTTGGAAACATCAAAATCACCAGAGTTACGTGTACGTAATAAAGATAATAGAAAGCCATACCATTTACAGCCTGTACAGAACTTGCTCCATGGTGACGAAAACCGTCACATGATATTTTGTAACTGACTACTTGATTCAATGGGAGAGAATCCATAATTTTTACACACAACGCTTTGGACATATAAAGCTACCTTCACTGGAACACGACTTTTTAATCACCACAAATGTCATGTCTGGGCTCAATAAAATCGATGAGAAACCCGTGGCAGGTCTTATCAACATGGTTAGCGTTAAAGTATGACTGGGCCTTATAAACGGTTAGGTTATTGGTCCATTCTTTATACCTCCACGGCTTAATGCTGTAGAGATCCAGAAATCTGTACAAAAATTTGCAATTTAATTATTTATTTTGTGCGTTTATGTTATAGAAAATGTTCCGGTGCGGTGAAAATAATTAAATTTTACCCCTTCTTCCGTAATCAAGAAATAGTTGAAGATTTCAACGCAATAACCCCCGCCAAAATCTCGCTTCATCTTTAACCAATCCCGTCCGACCGTAAAATTAGGTCAATGTCTAATCACGTCAGACCGCGGACTATATAAATGGAACCGCGACGCGAGATTAATTATTTTTCTTTCCGCTGCCGTCCTGAAGTAACTATCCTATCTACCTAACCGCTTTCGTCCTGAAGTCCCATGCGACCTACTGAACCGCGGCATTTATTGTTACTTCTACCTGCCATCCCATCTGAGTAAGTTATAATTTGTTTTATCACAATTATCCAGCCAGTTGGAAAGATTTATTTTTTGCCTTTGGTAGCTTATTAATCGATCTTGTCTGAAAAAACAACACGCACACAACACTCTCACTTCCCTGTAGCGTTAGGCCCGCGGAAAACAAATATCCTGTACATAAATCCTCCTCTTTGCTTTTAGGAGTAGTTCCGAAAAGTAGTGAGGTTTCCTACAAGAACTATCCTCTAAGGCGTATGCCTTTAAAGGTGGCTCTTGTACCTGTGATTGTCCGAAAGGCGTAGCCCTATTCGATCTAGCACTACTTCTATCTAACTCATGGAGCGTAAGGCCGTTGAGTTAGATAATCCTTCTTAAAACACCTACCTGAACGTTCACACGACCGAGCTGGAGCACCCAATAAAAACTACAGACACCTTATGGATTAAATAATCGTCCCAAAGACCTGTTTCAATCAAGTTTCTATGAGAAAGTAAAGAAAACAGTTACAAAATCCCGATAATCCGTTATTGATATTATCATCTGTTTATACGCATCCCGGAAAATATCAAGTAGTTGATAAACTAGTTCCTGAAAGAACGTCAATTCTTTAATTATAAATCCAATTCTATATCTTGCAAACGTTTCGATTTATTTCTGTATAAAAAGAAATATCTTTTTGTATACCTGAAGCGATAAAATATATAGCATATAAAAACTAAAACGCCTGCGTGCTATCTCAAATATTTACGAAAATATCCCATTTCGTGAGAGCATTATTAAGCAATCCCGTAAATAAAACGTTAATTTATGTTTTAAATTTACGATTCCCGTCCTGCTGCCTTGTATCTAATTACAAGAAAGTAACAATCATAATTACACAAACAGAAGTCCCAGTTTTTTGAATTGAAGATAGGTTTATTTTCAAGCTGATGTCCTACAACGTTTGACCGAGTGACCAATATAAGAGCGAAGGCAATGATCGGATAACAATGTTATCATTTCTATTGTTAAATTCTCAGAATAAACTTTTATATATTAGGAACGCTTTAACATTGTTAAAATTACACATTAAAGAATTTTAAATACTCAACTCGTCTTGATTTATTTTCTTAAAAGGCCATTATTTAATTAAATAGTTTGTTTTCATGCAAAGTATTAATTTGCGTGAGTGTGTAATCACAGTAGGGTTACAATAAATTACCTAAAGTAAATCTTGGGAATTATTACCATACAAAACCCCATGAACTACGTTAACCATCTTATCCCCAGGTATTCCAGTACTCAAGCTGAAACCACCTCTGGAAGCGACCTGGAGATCCGATTTTATGTTATTTATTTAGTGTTAAGTATCATAAGTCAAGTATTTCTTAGATTTAAGTGGAATATTTTAGGATTGTATCTTATAGGCAATAAAAGTAGTGTTTGTGGAAATCTGTTGTTCAAATTACCAGTCGCCCCATCTCCGACTGATAGCTAACGGGCAAAGCAAAATTATTAACAAGTTAAATCTATTTGCAAAAGGGTGTGTTTATAATGCTAACCTCTTTTTGAACTTCTTGGCCAATCATTTTTTCAATTTGTGCGATGAACAAATGCGGTACCCATCGCTACAAGAATGAATAGCTGGTTACAAATGAACGGTGCCCGCGCTTCTGGAAGACAGGTGAGGGCATGGATAAATGTAAACTATCCACACAGAGGGATAGGGCACAAATTGGTCAGCCAGGAGTTGAAGATATTGGATAGGGGCCAGTAGCGTATCCTCAAAGATCACCAGATATTACGCCTTTGGATTTTCATGTTTGTGGATAATTAAAAGACATTATTTACGAGACGATCATGGAAATACGAGAAGAGGTGGTGAAACGTATTGAAGAGAAGTGCCGTCAACTGAAGGGAAATCGTCCTCAAGCCTTAGCGGTATTTAATCCCGTGGCCAAAGGAATACACTGAGGTCGGTGGATTCCAATTTGAGAATTTATTACTGTAATTATTTGTTTATATGCCTTTCTTGTATTTTTGATGTACATTGTGTCTAGTAAGCAATAACACGTTTAAAAAAATTTTGGCCTCTCATATCAATTTTCTTGGTAGCTCAGTCATAAGTTTGGACCTGCTGGCAACACTTTAAATTAAAATAAGTATCTTAAGAACGAATCCATAAATCAAAAATTTACATGGGTAATTTTCTTTTCTAAATTAAACAGGGAATCCAGAAATTCAATCTCTTTGTAAACTGGAGAATTTATCAAAAATATACATAAGAATTTCAGAAATCTGCAATAATTTAAAAATAATATGTCAAATTCTAAAAACTCTGTCAGTACGTACCTGGATAGTCCAGAAAAATTACATAAATGCAATTCAGGTACGTAGTGACAAGATTTTTATAATTTCATATATTAATTAACTAATTAAATACTTATCTTTTTTGGTTTTTTTAATGGTGTATTTTAAATTATACAATCTAAACGTTCAGATAACACTTACAGTTATCTTCGTCAGTAGTAATATCTGTTAAAAATTGTTAAAGATGTTGAAGACAATTTTGTCAAAGTTGAAAAATTGATTTAATTGTGATAATGGTGAAAGTTTACATTTTCTTATTACTCCTAATTGTTGCAGATTTCTGAAATTTCTATGTATATTTTTGATAATGCTACAAATTAGTAGCGAAACGTCAAAATTTATTATATATATATATATATATATATATATATATATATATATATTTAAACGTATCGATAGTAATTACAGTTATCGTCCTCGGTAAGTGTGTGATGCAATTACGAAACATTCAATTTCATTCCATTTCAATAGAATAAGTAAAACACATCTAAAAGTTAAACTAGTTAAACTACTTAGTATGCAAATATGCAATAACAATTATTTCAATATAAATAGACCAATGTACTAAAGGAATTGTAAAGTCATGCATTCTTATCAGCCCACTTTTCACTATTATAAATAGAAGTAACTATGTAAAACTAGAACAGTTTATAAACAGATTAAGAACAGATTGTAAACATATACTCTTGTCGTTAAGTACATCATTGTTAATGTGTACAATAAATAATAGTTTCTAAAACATGTGAGAATAAATATTAATACCACTCTAACCTTAAACAAACACCAATTGGGGTTAAGTACTACATGGCGACCCTACCGAAGCAGAATACACCGAGATCCGAAGATTACAAGACTAAAGAATAATACCAAAAGTTATGGGACAGTCCGCCACAAAAGAAGAGGTGATCATCGCACAAGCAGGTAACAGCGGTGCTCAGTCCTCAGTGCTGGTTCTTTTAATAATTTTGTGGATGGTATGGACAAAATGCAAGAAAGTTATTGCTGGGACAATACGGGAAGAAGCCGCAAGAAGCAATGCCAGGTTAGATGCAGTTTAGAAGAAAGAGTGCATTCGCAACTGTGAATCAACCCTGACGACGCAACAGCACGATCAACAAGTGCGGTGCATAAACAACGCAAGGAACATGAGTAAGTGACAGTGTTTAATTTTAAGATAATAATTGTATAGGCTAGATAATTTAAGAAAAAAAAATTGTTATGTCAATCACTTGGGATCAATATTTGCAAGACATTATAAGCATAAAAGAACAAATTATTAAGCAGTCAAAGCGGGCTATAAAAAAGGAAGTACCCAAAAGTGAAAAAAAATTAGAAAAGAAATAGGCGAACAGTTAGTACAGTTATTTAATCATTTTACTAAAAGCGTACGAAGTCAATTTGAAAAGTTAAACGATAATCAAAGGGTGGTAGTTAAAGAATTATTCTGGATCATTAGAGATAAAGTAATAAGGTCATTTCAAGCGTTACAAATAAATTATAAAATCCCTAATAGCTGCGTTAAACAAATAAATCCATTAGTACTCGAAGAAGACATTAATTATAGTGACGGGGATTCAAATATTCAAAACATGACTTTAACTAACATTGATTTTTTTAACTTAGCTAGTAGGATTCTCCCGCACGAATTTGACGGAAATCCGACAAAATTACGCGCATTCGTAGACGCACTTATATTATTAAATGAAAATTCAGCGGATCATGACAATAATGCCGTAGCTTACGTTAAAACACGCTTAATAGGTAAAGCACGCGATTTAGTGACGAATGAAAATTCAATACAAGTAATTGTAGATGTTTTAAAAAATGGAATTAGGGGTGAAAGTTCACAACTTTTAACCGCGAAACTTTTAAATTGCAAACAAAATCACAAAGATGCTACATCATATACAGCGGAAATAGAATCTCTAGCAGAAAACTTAAAACAAGCATTTATCTCAGAAGGCGTACCAACTATGGAATCTAATTCTTATAAAGAATGACTAGATCCTTAATACATTAGATATTACTAAACTGTCGTCAAGATGACAAATCAGAACACTCTCTAACGGACGTAGGCTGACAGTGAAAAATGTCATAATCAAAGAACAAATTTATCAAAATTTAATAAAATATTCGGGTAAGTGTAAAGTTGTGAAATAGATAAAGCGATAAAGCGTGAAACCGAACAAATATGTAAAATTAGATTCCATAGTTGGCTTTATACGTTTATGAAACTGTAATATTAATGGCAACAAGCTGAAGTTTGTAAGGCTTGAACTTTATACGTTTACGTAAATTTTTCCAAACTGTTGCCTGTGGTATATTAAGCTGTTTGCTGCATTTAACAGTAGATTTCTGTGAACTACGGGTAAAACTTTTCCTTACCTGCTCTACAGCGTCATTGCTTACTGACTGATTTCTTTCTACAAATGCACCAATTTCTCTTAAAATTCAAGTACAACTTGTGACTGCTAGGAGAATCTTCATTAAATTTGGTTCTAAAGTAACGTTGCACACTAATAACTGATTGGTTGATGTGATAATCCAACACATCAAATGCTTTCTTACCTTCAAATTCAGCCATTACACAATTGACAACAATTGACTTTAACAAATATCTGATATGTACTTAAATCAATGTAAACAAAACTTTATGAGTTTTTCTTTTCAATGGTACCAACTGAAATGGTCTTAAAACAGGTTAATCCAGTAATATTTATAATTGAAATCGGGAACATCATTTGTAATAACCCTGTATATATATATATATATATATATATATATATATATATATATATATATATATATATATATATATATATATATATATATATATATATATATATATATATATATATATATATATATATATATATATAATATATATATATTGAATAGAAAATTATTTCACGTTTACAAATCATATAATAAAGTTAATTTTATGGTATCAAACATTAACAAATTATTTTTTGTAAACTTGCATATGTTTCGATCGTATATGTTATTTTCATCAGTACAAATCACAAACTTTTTACAAAAAACGAATTAATGATGCAAAATAAATGCCAAAAGCATTACACATTACTACTAACCTTGAGGTAAATGTTCTAAATAATTCCCCGAAACGTCTTGAACACACTATATTTCGCGCCTAACGTGCTAAATAACTCAGGAATGCTTAGTAGGGTGTATTGGGGATTTTTAATTGCCAACTTAAAAACAAATACCTCTTCTTCTGCGGTACCCTTGTACTCCTTGGGTGTCGGATGTTTGTTCACTTAACTAGTCTCTACAAATTTCTTCCATTCTTTCCGGTCCATTGCTATTTTTCATCTCTTTCTTCACCTTTCCTCTTCGTCTGCTTACTTCTTCAATATTCTGTATCCAATTTTCTTAGGTCTTCCCTTTCTTCTCTTCCCAATCCTACCCGCTTCCATGGTTTTCTTCACTAGTCTACTTTGGTCCATCCGCAAAATGTGGCCATACCAGTGTAGTTGTATCTTCTCTATCTCCTTTGTAACCGGTTCTTGATAAATAATGTGCCTTAAATGTTTGTTTATCTATCTGTCAAACTTGGTTTTTCCAGTTATTTTCCTAAAGTATTTTATTGCCGCGGCAATGATTTCACTTTCATGTTTTTTCTGCATAACCCATGCTTTGCATGCATGTCATTATTGGTAAGACTATCATGTTATAGATCCCTAGTTCTTTTGATTATCTCTAGGTATATTTTACCGTCGTCTGATATTGTACTGCCTAAATAATCATATGTCGTTACTTTTTTTACTCCTTTTCCTTTGATTTCTATTCTTCTTTCTTCTTTTCGTGCCTTATCGTTAATTATCATCATTCATAATTTATCCAACTCTTCATATTTTCGTTAGTTCTCTCATTGTTTTGTGTGTACCTGATATTAGGACTATGTCATCCGCGTACATGAGACAATCGACTCTTACCGATACTAATTTGTGGTATCCTATCGTCGTCTGTTGTATGGATTTCAATCTGGTGTTTCTTAATACTCTGTCCATCACGACTATGAATAACAGGGGACTGAGGCTGTCACCTTGTTTTATTCCTAATTGCCTTTTAAACCTTGCCGATTCGTCTCCATTTATCTTGACTGCTCCCTTTACATAGTGATATTACCCTTCATTACTCGTATCAGGTTTGTTTGAACTTCTAACTGTTCCACATTATTCTTCTTTGTATTTCGTCAAACAACTACTTCAAATTATTGAATATCTTGAAGGGTTCGGAAGAAAAATCCAGAGTTTAGAAGCAGTATATAAGAATGGCCTATGCGCCGGTTGGGTACGACAAGTGGAGATTTGTATTATATTCTAAGTGAGGTCGAATTTGGCCCCACTTAGCAGGGGGACTTGTAGCGAGGTAAATTACTACTTACATCTGTACAAAAGGTCTATTTTACGAGCAGCTGATTTAGTATCTGACAGAAGATGGACAACTCATGATTTGAAGTCTCTCCCAACATAGTAATAGTCTGAAAACTTAAGATTTGAGCCATTCGTACTCACAACAGGAAACAATCGATCTTTTTTGACGGATACAACGCATCGAAGAGTTTTTTTAGCATTAAATTTAACTGTTTTATAATTTCCATATTGAAACATACGTTGAACGTCTTTGAAGTAGCCATTTTAGCTGTAACGTATTAGTTTGAGGTAGACTGGGATAACCTTCAATGAAGAGTGTTGTCGCCAGCAAAGCAATGGATCAGGTTAGTCGTCAAAAGAATAAGATCATTTTTGTGTAGAATAAAAAGCGAATGGGATGTAACTGATCCCTGTGCAAATTATATATATATATATATATATATATATATATATATATATATATATATATATATATATATATATATATATATATATATATATATATATATATATATATATATATATATATATATATATATATCATTGCAGGTAGCGGACCGCGAAAATTTTATTATTGTAATAAACGTTTGTCAAATCGCCATTTTTAATATCTTGATAATGCGTCGTAATTTGCTAATGTTTTCAAAATATTTTATTTATGTACTTTATGTAAGGAATATAGTATTGTTTGTAACTAATATTTAGCTGAGGATGGAAAAACATGTGTTTTGAGGTTTGACCACCAGGTGTATGCTTAAAAAACTGCTTTACTGGAGGGGCGTAACGAAGCATTGGAATTTCTTATGTAAGCTCGTGATGAAAAAATGTCATTGACCTAATGATTAACTACGGCTGAACATAGCGCAAATCCAAAGGGATCTTTGTTTGGTACGTTGAAACCCGACACGTAAATGTAAGGTTTGTTACGGACGAATGTATATTTTTAAATTAAGATGTGCAATAATTAATATGAAACTGTTCCAACGTAAATTAATGTTTCTTGTTCTTTTTATTACTTTTGAAAGACAGGGGTTGATTTTTCGGGAGTAGAGATAGGTTTGAAATCGGGGAAAAGGAGTTACAGTTAGTGTCGACGGAGCCAGATCGAGAGTGTTAATTAAATACCTTCATTGTAAACAGTTTGTCTTTAAAATATTTCGGTTTAGTTGTAATGTGTTTTTCAAATATTAATCTATAAATAAAAGTTACCTTTTTTGAAGTTAAACCGCGTATGTTAACGATTAGTGTCTCTGACCGAAGAAGTGAATATATTCAAGTGTAAATAGGTATTTTTGTATAAACTAAGGCTGTCAGCAAATAATTCTACAAGACTAGATAACCTATTAGAAATCGAGCATTGCCTTGCAAACGTATCTTATTCGCACGCGGGCTCCTTAAGCTGAAAGCAGCCAAAATAATAGACAGTACAGGGCTCCCTCACTCTGGTATTGGTCTGAATTAGTATTATTTGTTGTTTATATTTACATTTGTGTAGAGGTGGGCTGGTGAACGGGTACATGATACCGCTTTGATTATTAATTGTAAAGGGAATTGCCAAGTGGGTACACACTCCCGGGCCAGATAACCCTTCAACACCACGTTGTTGTATAGATGAATGTGTAATCTGAGAAAGGGGCGCTGTATTTTTCTAACGCACTCAAATTATATACCGGTCACGACGTTGTGATCTATTCATAACTTGTAAGGCTTTGTTTTAGTGAGTCTTTGGTGTCAGTTGTGAAGTAGAACTATTTGTCTGCTAACTAATTTCTCTTTATATGTAATTTATTGTAATTTGACTTATGTATTTTGTGCTTTCGTAGTCATTAAACAATTTTGTATGTGTAAATTCCTTGTCTGTTTTCTTTTGTCCTTGCCTTTACCTTAATATCACCTGTACAATTTTACTGTTGTTGCATTGTATATGTACCGTAATTTACTTTATTGCTTTATGTGCAATATTTACTTAAAAACCGGCATGATTGGTTTTAAAAGGCCCACATGTTTAGTATTACAATTTTTATTCTGATTATTTTTGACACAATTGTGTACATGGGTTTTTTTTATTGTGTTTATGTGTAACTAAACTACTTTTTATTTATTTTTCTCTTGATGTTATAATTCTGTACGCACTTTAACATGATTTAATGGTGTTTTGTTATATATTTAACCATTTCGTTGTGTTTTTTTTTGTGTGCTATTTGATTTATGGATGTACATGTGCAATTACTGATTTATGAATAAAGTGGGTTTTATTGGTGGTCCTTTCCCACAATAGTATATTAACGGGCTGAACCACCATTGCGCAAAGCTCGCTGATTTTAATTTGAGTAGTTTCATTTTTGTTCCTGTCCCACATGATGCAACACTTACCTAATCCAGCCTATCTAATTCAAATAGCACAGCGTACCTACCACTAGACGGTCACTTCGTTTGATGAGATTTGAGGTTTGCGAGTAAGTAAAATCAGGCTTGTAACTAAATTCTAATGTTTTAATTATTACCAGGAAAGTCAAAGTAAGGCAGGTAATTAATTTGAGTAATAGTAACATTATTGTCAGTCAAGTCACAATAAATCACTTAGCGATGGTTTTGTTCTTGAATTTGTATTATTGCAAATAAGTTCAAATTGCACTTTTCAAGATAGGGTACCTGGGGGGGCGCTACAATATGTATTAAAAAGCTAAGTTTTTTTAAATAGATCTTATTCGACTAATAACGAACGTAAACAAATTCCATACTTTAAATTGTATAGGTAAGTTACCATTTGCACTTGCGTCTCTATACTCTCGTCCTTTAAAGTTTTACACGTTAAACAGTTCTTTTTATAGTGAAATAGTTTCATTCTAGGTTTGAATACCATTGTCAACATTATATGATTCTTAAAAATTGTCGGTGAGGTACTTTTTGTAAGATGTACTTTAATAATTTTTCTTGCGCAAGTACCCATTTCCATAATTTCTTACTATTCTTTATTTGGACAATATAGGTTGCTCAATGAGAGATAGGGCGAAACATACCAACAAAATTAAAATATCTGCTTAAAACTTTACGTCTTTTTATATCCCTACCTATTTATTCTTTTCTGCTTTTGCAGTATAATGGATCGGTGCACATGTAGTGGTTCTATCCGGATTCATCAAAAGGAAGAGATGATAAATTAATTTCCGTTTGAACCTTAATTAATTTGAGAAGGAATATAAATATCTACTTTAGATCCTTATTAACAAATTTACAAAAATTTTAGCACGTTTGCATGTTTAATAATTACCTACTTAAGAATCTTTTGATTCAAAATCCGGAAATTTTTTCAAAAAATTAAAAATTATATACATTAGATACTTATATCATCGTTCAAAAAGCGATAAAGTTCTGTTGATAGGTGATTGTTCTTAAGGAAAAGCAATGACCCATATGAAACATACAATGTAAATACTAAATAACATATTTTGCAACTCACAGCTTTATTTATTGTAATTCATGTTCATGAGTTAACACATTAAAACATACAATTTGTAAAAACAAGATTTTAAACAGCATGAAATGTAACAAATTATTAAAGCTTCATAAATTTATAACTTCTAACAATGTTTTTAGATTTCAAAAAGGCAAACAAGAGTTAACTCCCTTGTTCCAATTCTAGCCAAACTCCATCCTCCTTAAAAAGAAACCAGAAAAATAAAAGGTGGTATGTCTAAAAAATTCGCTGAAGACAGTTTAAAAAAATTTCGCGCGGTATGGTATGACTGTATTGATTAGTGCAAACATTATACTCAACAGAAAAAACAAACCTGCATTAAATAATTGCAAGAGACGTGTCAGTACGTAATTCAACAGATCATTTTTCAGTTTACGGAGACTGAAAAGGAAATGTCGTTTGCAGCAGTGTGCAGTAAAGTGACTGGTTTATTTTTTACATCACATGTCCTAACCATTTCTCATTCAAGCTCAAGCAAAAAAAATTAACTCAATTACAGTTTTATTAAATCAAACGAGACACGAACTATTAATATAAATTATTCAGCTTGTTAAAATACATTTTTTAATTAGTATTTTAATTCTAAAGTAATTTACATAAGTTATCAACGTATCTTTAATTAATAGCTACGCAATTAGAATTGTTCAAATCGGTCGTTTTACGAATTGCAACTAAGTATGTGGTTCACCCTTGTAATTAAAATTTTAATACCTTTATTTTTAATATTTGCAAACCTTTATACTAATTGGTAATCTAAAGCAAGCTTTTAACTTATTACAATAAAACCTAATTTGGCTTTATTTACCTATTTTAGCATAAATATTATTTTTTAAGTTATTTACACTTGCGAAATGCATATTAAAAGTATATTTTTGATGCATGCTATACCTTTCTATATACTTAATCAGAAATGCAAAACAGGTTTAAGCAAACAAAATTGTTCAAGCAATTGCAATTGACATTTAATTTCTGTGCACTTGTTCGATACCGATAGATAGGAATGTAATAAAGCAGTGCTCTCTTCGAAATAGCACCAATGAAAAAGGGTTTTATTATGGAGATCGATCGAATATGTTTTTTCCATCAATTTCGTGGAATGAATGTTATATATCAGGGGTAAGTTCAATTAACTTAAATTGTAAGGATGTTAATTTACATTTAGACAAAACATATCCGTTTGAATAGGATGTACTGAAATTAAACGTGAAGAAATTACCAGTTGCGTCGTCTTTTGTATTTTACGCTTCCAAGAAAAATATCTCATCCACTACCATTTCTATTATATTCTATACTTTATTAAGGTAAACGTTCCAAATATGGGCCACTTAAGGGTAAGCTCCAACTTTGACAAGCTATAGAAAAATATCTCTCAGAGTATCCATAATGAAAAAAATAGTAGAAGCTTGTGGATTTATTCAATTTGTGGAAACATTCTTCAAAAATCCAAATTAAGTTATACATTTTCGTTAAAAAAAACAATATTTCAAAAATAGCGAATGTCCCAAATATCGGCCAACTGAAAGCTATGATGCTACTATTATCGGCGAGGGTGGTACCTAATACCGGTCATACTTTAGGATGTACTAAAACAAATTATTTGGTTATAAAAATACTTATTAAGCACGTTTAGAATATTAAATGCCGGGACCCAGGAGAAAGATCGTGAGAGATGGGGGGATGCAACTGATTTATTTATATTATTCAATTTTGGGAACCAAACCGAGTCCTCTTTTGTTCTCCAACGCTGGTTTTTCAATTATTGCAAGGACACCGGTTTTTTTCTAATTTAGAATGTCCTCTTTAACTGGACCTTTACAGTTTGTCCAACTTGGAGTCATCGCTTTGACGAAGTGTTCAATGTTGTCATCATCGCCATGGATGGGCTCAACGCAGCCTGGGAACTTTTCGTCGTTATAGCTAATAATTACGTAATCACTAATGCTAACTATGTCGTATTTAGGCTTCGTTTATGCACTGCGGCGAACCGCAACGGCCTGCCGGTGCGGCGCGCCGCAATACATTTTAAGGTCGATGGCCGCACCGTCTTGCTGGAGATCGGGTGGAGGAATCGTTCTTGTCAACCTTTAGGATCCGTGTTTGCTCGTCTATTGTTATTTGAAGTTCAATAAAAACAAAGGCGTAAAAGGCGTTGCCCAGTGCATCCTATTAACCGTGCTAGAGCGGTAGATGGAGCTTTTGAAACCCTGTATGGAGTTCTACGGGAAGACGTTGCGAAGTTTTTCATTTACTTCTGTATGTTAATAGGTTCTTCATTCGATGAATCATCCGTAAAGGTTAAAGAGTATATGATTGGAAGAAACACACCACTTCATGGATTCAGATTTTCTGTGGATGAGATGCTAACTATAACACTAATTCCACTTATTACTCAGCGACTAATAACTTGCATTTCGATTTTAAAAAATGGCAAAACAAGTATTAATTACGGTCCCACTTAGAATTTGAGTACTTATTATTATAAAAAATACTCGTTGTGTACTTAGTATCGAATACTTTCGTCATTTCATTAATACAATAATACAGATCTTTCGTTTCTATAAAACCAGTAAGCTAATAGCAAATAATAACACAGGATGAATAAATCCTAAAAAAGGTGTTAATTTCACAAAAGTAATAGTGTAGATAATAATACAAATATAATTACAAAATCAAAAAATAGCACTGAAACTGTTAAAACTCAAAAAAAAATTATTTGAAAAGTGCAATGAATGGGATATAGAAAATAACTAGTTGAAAAAAGATAAGTCAGATAATCTTACATCACAAACTAATTAAAATCAGTCTCAGAGTAATATGCATCTGAATAGTCGGCTAATTATCTTCAGGGCTATACATCTGACTTGTTGAACCGGAGTCCTCGGGTGGTTTCCAAACATCAGCGCACTGTGGTGATTCTCAACGTCCTTTAGAGGGGTTTATCACTTGCATCTGATTGTACACTGGTTGGTGCGTTTCTTCAAATGGTCTTTCTGAAAACGCGGTAGTGTTTGATATTTACGGATAATATGGGAAGTTCTCATAAAATGGTTTATTATTTGGGTTTATTACTATTTGTTGAAGTTGATAGGGAGGCTTTTGTTTGTAAAGAGGAAGCTGGTTTGATGGGTTGAACTTGTCGGTTTACTGTTTGTGGAATATGAATATTTGTACCTGTTTGTGGGTGTTGTAAATATTCGTATACCATTTTCATGATTTCCATCCTTAGTTGCAACTTTGTCGGATTAGGAAGCGGTTTGATCATTGGCAGTAATGATTTGAAAAAGTTTATATCGTCGCCATTTTCGTCTTTAGGTTGGGTCTGAATTTTTTGAAAAGCATCTATATACTGTTCCATTTTTTCTTCCAATTTTTGTTTTTTGTTTCTTCGGGGGAAAGCAACTTTTGTTTGACGTATTTCACTTATAGTGAAGTTGTCAGTGGACTCGTCGGTGTCTTCAACGTTTACTTCCCCTCGAACATTGGGAGAGGCTTCCGTTGGTCCTAACTCAACGTAGCTGTCAGGGAAAGAGAGTTGGGAGACGAAAACGTATGTTTTTACATTTTTCATTGCCTGGCCGGGTTTTGTTTTGAGAGACTTGAGGTACCTTCGGTAGCTGTCCCGTATGTTTCTAAATTTCATTTGAATATTATTACCTGGAACAAACAAAAACAACAAAAATAAGCATAGTTGCTAAACATTATTAAACCTTCAACTAAAAACATGGTGAACTTGCGTTGCACTAACATGGCAACATTCAATAGGTGAGGTGTTAAGTTAATCCGACCTGTCAGGTAAATAGGATTGTAGCCCATACACAACTCAAGTTCAATCACACTTTCACTTTAACAGAGTACGTTAAATTTCGTCCCAGAAAACTTAAAGCACGTCGACACAATTTTTGAAATTGTATGCACACATGCTCGCTCGCTCACAAACAGACACCCGAAAACACGCCCACGCTCACACATGCACACACGCACACACCCACACACGCACACACGCACGCATGCACACACGCGGTACGCACACACGCACACACGCACACACGCACACACGCACACACGCACACACGCACACACGCACACATGCAACAGCACGCACACCACACACACATGCACACACACGACACCACCACACACGCACACACACACACGCACACACCACACGCAACACGCACACACGCACATACGCACACACACACACACGCACACACCACACCACGCACACACGCACACACGCACACAACGACGCACACGCACACACACGACTCACACACGCACACACCACACACGCACCACGCACACACGCACCACACGCACACACACACACAGCGCACACACGACACACGCACACGCACCCACGTACACACGACCAATCACACGCACGCACACGCACACACGACACACTGCACACGCGCACACCACACACGCACACACGCACACACGTACACAACGCACACATCACCACGCACACACGCACAACGCACACACGCACACCACACACGCTCACACGCACACGAGCACACACGCACATACACACGCACACACCACACACACGCACACGCACACAGCACACACGCACACACGCGCACATGCATCACGACACACGCATATACGCACGACACGCACACGACACAGACACAGACGCGACGAACGGACACGGACACGGACACGGACACGGACACGGACACGGACACGACACACGACACGGACACGGACACGGACACACGGCACGGACACGGACACGGACACGGACACGGACACGGACATGGACACACTGCACACGCGCACACTCGCACACACGACACACGCACACACGCACACACGCACACACACACCACACACCACGCACACACACACACACCACGCACGCACACACACACGCACCCACGCACACCGCACACACACATGCACACGCACACACGACACACGCACACGCACCACACACACACCACACACACACCACGCACACACACACACACACACGCACGCACACACACACACGCACACGCACACACGCACACACACACATGCACACGCGCACACCGACACACGACACACGCACACACGTACACATCACACGCACACACGCACACGCACACACACACGACACACGTCACACGACACACGCACACAAGCACACACGCACACACGCACATACGCACATACGCACACACGCACACACACACGCACACACGCACACACACACGCACACACGCGCACATGCATACACGTACACACGCATATACGCACACACGTACACACGCACACAGACACAGACACAGACGCGGACGGGGATACGGACACGGACACGGACACGGACACGGACACAGACACGGGCACGGACACGGACACGGACACGGACACGGACATGGACTCGGACACATGCACACGCGCACACTCGCACACACGAACACACGCACACACGCACACACGTACACACGCACACACGCACACACGCACACACGCACACACGCACACGCACACACGCACACACTCACACACGCACGCAAACACACACACACGCACACATGCACACGCGCACACTCGCACACACGCACACACGCACACATGCACACACGCACACACGCACACACGCACACACGCACACACGCACACACACACACACGCACACACGCACACACGCACACACGCACGCACGATCACACTCACACACTCACACACGCCCGGTAGACAGAGGATATTTTTACATGATTATGACTTATTTGTTTACTAAGTTAACACACTAAAAATGGTAGATAGATCGAAAGGTTTGAATCGTTTCAGTCTTCTTGGTTTTTCTTCGTCACGTAGTAGTGGGGTATCCAGTTCGTTTGGATGTGCTGTTATCTTATTGTATTTTGTGCTGTATTTTGTAATTTCTTCGCGGATTTTTTTTGTAAAGATGTGAGTACGCCATGTTAGTCTTCTGTCCAAGTACAGTCCTAGATATTTCACTACGTCCACTTGAGGTATTTTGTTTCCATTTAAGATGACCGGTTGACAGGTTTCTCTTTTCCGGGCGAAGGTAATTTGTGTCGATTTTGTTTTGTTAGTTTTCATTCTCCACTGTTTTATCCAATGCTCCAGGTATTTTAAGTGGCCTTAGAGATTTCTGATTGCGCAGATGGGGTCACTATGTGAAGCTAAGGTCACTGCATGATCAGCATATGTAGCTATCATCGTTGTATTAATTTCAGGTAGGTCTGCCGTGTAAAGTGAGTATTAGGTGAGGCCCAAAATACTCCCTTGTGGGACACCAAATTCTATAGGGTAGAGTTCGGTACATGCGTCTTGCTATTTTACTTGGAATTTTCTGTTATAGAGGTAGGATTTAAGAAGAGAGTTAAAAGGACGTGGGATTGTGAGATTTAGTTATTATTATACTGGCTCCAAATGCCATATTTTGTCAAATGCTGGACTTATACCGAAGGTGTTATATCTGGAGAACGGGTTGGCCACAGTACATTTGCATGAGTCCCAATACATCTTTCTGGAAATCTAACTGACAGGTATTCTCTGACAACTCTGGAATTATGTGCTGCTGCACTGTCCTACATAAACCAACAACTTTCAACTTCTTGGAAAGGCAAATCATTCAAAGCTATCTCTAATACATTTTGGAGTAAAATTTAGTAACGTATAGAATTTAAGGACTCGTGATAAATGAAAGGACCTATAATTCGAGTACCGAATATAGCAGCCCACATATTAAATCCGAAACGGTGTTGGTGTTTGGCCGTTTTGTACAGACGTAGATTTACTCTTGCCCAATAATGAGCATTTCTACGATTAAAAATTCCATTATTATTAGCCATACTTGCATCGGACCATATTATTTTATTCGGAAAATATTCATTGTCTTGAGATTGACGTGTATACCATTCGCAAAATATTCTACGTCTTTCTGGGTCACCTGGTCGAAGTCCTTGGCAAATTCTTAAATCTATATGGATGTACTTTTTCCTTCTTTAGAACATAATGAGCAGTGGAATGGGCTATGCCAGTTGCCTCTTCAATTTTCCTAGTAGAAACCTCTAGATTTTCCGTTACAGCTAATCAAACAGTACTGGCTGTTTCTTCATTGCAGGTTTTTTGCGAGATTTTACAGGTTTTTTGAACGCACCATATTCTTTTACATTAACTACTAATGTGCGAAAAGTTCTTTTTTGACGTTGACGCCTTTCTGGATATTTGTTTAAATACATTATTTCGGCTTCAGAACAATTACGTTGACACAAAGTGTAACACGTCAGTATATCGAATTTTTCATTATTTGAAAAATGTACTCCTACCATATTGTTTTTAGGTAAACACAAAATGTAATTAACTCAAAGACCACCAAACAAGCGTAATATGGACAACAATCAATTATGACAGGTTGGTAAACAAAATGCAAAGCCAACTTAATTTTATCAAATGCATCAGTACGACGGAAGATGTATTTTAACTGTTTAATTAATAGTATTTACACTAAACACATACCTACTTGTGAATTATTTTATTCGCAACAGGCATTAGAAAATGAGAAAACATTATTTTATAATAATTTTACAGTTTTCTAATGTTTCTAGTATTAGTTTTAATTGTACGTTTTCGATGTTTTACATTGAATATGAATTTTCTCATCAGAAACGTATCAAAAATATAAAGTGTGATATATCGTTGAATTCACAATCAAGGAGAGAATTTAAATATGGCAAAAATAATTTTTTCGTGTATTTAAACAAATAAAGTTGATGATGGTTGCTAACAAACGAAACGTTGTATCAAAAATTGAATAACAGAATTAAGTAGAGCTGGAAAAGTGGCAATGAAAATGTGCTCTTCTTTTCTTGATAGCTCTTCAAATAAGGTCAGAAAAAAATAAAAACGAAAATCAGAAAATCAAATTTTTTTCAAATATCTCAAAAACTAAAAGAGATATTCGAGTTCTACAAAGACCATAAATACATCCTCTCAAATGCGTAACTTTTGTTCTATTTAACCGACCTTCCATCTCTGACCGTTTCCGAGATCCTCATAGTGGGCATCCTTATCTTGGACACGGTGTATACTTCTTTCTTATAATGTGAAATTGCAAAAATAGTATTGCAGTTTAATCAACTGCTGTTTAAAACATGTATAACATATTAAGGTAATTTATTCTAAGTAGCAGCTAATAAATGTTTTGGAGGAATTAATTACGTATGTATTGAATGATTAACACTAAGATTAACAATAACATAACTTAGGTTAGAAGTTTTACGAGACTGGATAATCTACATACGCCAACCATTTCAATTTTTTTTTAATCGACGTCGAAAAGAATTGTTGTGTTAGCCTTTGAGTAAACAAACCGATTGAAAAGCTAAAAGATATCGGTATAAATACCACCGAGAATATTTATAATAAAAAAACCTTTATGTGCAGACTTTGCATACACTTTTGTTATCTATCACATAAAAGAAGATATTTTTTCCAGAACCCATTGTAGTGTAAGTTATCTTTTTGCTTATGTGTTTCTTATAATTTTATGGACATAATGCACGTCAAACTTTATTCGTAGAGCTTAGTGAACTTTCAATGTGTATACAGTCAAAAGACGTTTATGTACTTATCTCTGAGCATTTTTTAGCGCTCAATTTTTCAAGTGGCGGGGGGTTTTAATAATCATGGAAAATATTTATATTTTAATGTTAATTAAAATTCACTAATACTAAGTTTAGAGCGTTATGTCTTAAATGTAAATAACTCAGCGTTTCAGTTAATAATCATATTTTATTAAATATTAAGTTTCAGTTTTTATGGCGTCTAAGAACAAAATTATATGAAAATGAAATTTTAATTTAATCAGTATGAATTTTTTGTGTATCTAAATTGAAAATTACGCTTGAAGCAGATTTATTGTTAGAAAAAGTTTGCAAGATGTTTAATGTCATTGCTTCATTATTTATAACTGAAACGAAATGAGAAATTATCCGGAGAAATTCAATAATCGTCAGTTTATTGTAAGTTTTGTTATGAACGAATAAATTCAAAACTAAATATGTAATTAAAATTTCTTTAATTACATAAATAAAAAGTTTACCTCGAGTAGGATTTGAACCTAAGACATGTACTTTGCTAGAGTACCGCTCTAACTAACTGAGCTATCGAGATACTCGTACAAGCCCCAATCGATGTAAATTTTGTCTTGACGTTTATAGAACTGATGTAAACTCCAAACATAATGAGATTACAGTCAAATTACTTATATTAATGGAATGAGAGCCTACAATATCGCAAGGATTCACATATATACCAAAGCACCTTGACTAATATTAAATTATTATTATTATTATTGTTTTTGTTTTTCTCATCTTTCTGATGGCCTTTAATAGTAGAACCGACGATGTCAAGCTCTACTATCTCCTCTAAGCTGTGGCTTACAAAGCGCCGTCTTATATGGCATGTGTCTAATATAACGGCCTTTTGTATATTCGTTATTAGATGTTTGATTCCTAGTTGGGTAAGTTCTTGTACAAGTGTGTTTGGAATTATCCCGCGGTGGTTATAACTAGGGGTCTTATGAAGACTTGGTTGACTTTCCACATCCTTTTTATCTCTTCTCCCAGTTCTGTATATTTGTTTGTTTTCGTGTTATACGTCTTTTGAATATTGTGGTTAAGAGGTATTGCTATATCAATTAAGGTAACTTCATTTTTTGTGTGTTCATAAACATGATATCTGGTCTATTAGCTCCTATTTTTATATCAGTTTGATTTCCCTGTCCCAGTATGTTTTGGCAATCTCGTTTCTATTACGTTCGGTGGTTGGTGCTTGTAGTATGGTGCCATTTCTTCATTCAGATGGTATTTTCGCGTTAATCCCTGATATACTATTTTCCTACGTTATTATGGCGTCAGGGGTAGTCGTTATTTGCTATGGTAGTACATCCTCCCATTATGTGTTCGATAGTTTCTTTTTGCGCCTTACGCTTTCTACACGTATCACCTATGTTTTCTTTTAGTATGTACTTTTTATAGTTCCTCGTTGAGATTACCTGATTGTGTATGGCCATCATAAAGGCCACTGTTTCACCATATAAGTCTCTTTGTTTTAGCCATTGGTTGGACATTTCTTTATTCGTTTCCTTCTTCTCCAGCTGATTAGGGTGTGTTCCGTGTAATGATTTCTCCTTCCATTGCCTAACAAGTTCCCCGGTGACGTTTCTTTGTGCTTGGTTTCCTGCTTCTGTAAGTTTTAAGTTGAGTGGTGTTATTTCGTCATCTGCATTACATATTGCTTTAATTACTGGATGTTCTTTTTTATTTTGGAAGTATTCTTTGATGTTTTCTATTTGGGCTTCATGAACTTTTTTAATATTTATGATGCCTAGGCTACCCATTTCTGTTGGTAACATAATTCTTCCTAGAGTTGCATTAGGATGGTTCATACGAGGTCTTGTTAGATTTACTTTAACTATTCTACTTAAATCTTCAATGTCAGTATTGCTCCATTTTATTGTACCGAATGAATAGATTAAAATTGGGTTCGCATAGGTATTGATTGTGTGGACATTATTTGTTGAGTTTAGTTTCGTCTTGAGTATAACTTCTATGCGTTCTTCGAATTTGCTCTTGAGTTTCTCTTTAATAGTACCGTGTTTTATTCCCTTAATCTGTAAGTATCCTAAGTATTTATATTCGTCTGTTTCTGTTAAATCTTCAATTATTTCTTTTTCGTTTAGTTGGAAACCTTCTGTGGTTATAATTTTACCTCTTTCTAGGTGTATGGATTTACATTTTTCGATTCCTAGTTCCATTTGTATTGATGTGTTAAAGTTATATGTGATATTAATTAGCTTTTCTAGTAGATCTTTAGAGTTAGCATATAGCTACCATGTACAGAAGGTTGGATATCGTTACTGTATTCCTTTCTGTTGTTTGCATTTTATATCCATATTGTGTATTGTTTAAGGTAACGCTTTGAGGATTTAGGCACATGCAGAACCATAACGCACTAAGGGAATCTCCTTGAAATATGCCGGTTCTTATATTTAATGGGCGAGAGATCATTGTGTCATGTCCGTCTGAAATGTTCAGTTCTGTTTGCCACTTTTTCATTTTCTGCTCAAGGAAATTTATTATAACTGGATCAATTCTATATGCCCTTAGTACGTCAGCAAGATATTTGTGTGGAATCGAGTCATATGCCTTCCTATATTCGATGAAAGCCATACTGAGCTTTTTTTGTTTTCTTTCTGCCTGTTTGGTGACTATTTCATCGATGACGATTTGTTCCGTGCATTCTTTGGATACCCGGTAACACCCTTTTTGTTCCTCTGTCATAAGTTTGTTTTTTCTCTAGGTGTTTATGTACTTTATTAGCAATCACTGACGTGAGTAGCTTATAGATGGTAGGTAAGCATGTGATTGGCGGGTATTTAGAAGGGTTGCTAGTATCTGAATCCTTAGGTATTAAGCGAAAGCGAAAGAAGGCATCTTTTGAGGTTGGGATAGTGTTTCTGTGAAAAGCTGTGCTATTGGCTTGTGTGTGACATTGAATTCTTTTAGCCAGAAATTTTGTATTTGATGTTTTCCGGGACACTTCCAGTTACTGGTTTTCTTTATGGATTCATAAATATCTTTTTCCTCGATTATATGGTGTATAATGGGCGTAGTATTTGATGTTCTCAGGGTTTGTTGTGTCAATAAGGTTTTTTTTATAGTCTTTGTTTTGTTCCCATACACTTGCCCAAAAATCAGTAACATCTTCTAATTTCGGTGGTTGGTACTGTTTATGTTCTGGTTGAATTTTTGGTTTCTGGAAAAATCTCTTTTGATTATTGACAAATTCTTCGTTTTGTTTTTTCCTTCGATGCACAGTTTATACCTTTTTAACCTTTTTGTGTAGACTCGTAATTGTTGTATGTGAACGTCTATGATTCCTGTGAGTTTTAAGTTGTCAAGCTTTTCTATCTTCAATGGTCGTATCACTTGCTCGATTTTGTTTGTTAGCTTTATGGATCTCGGTCCTCTTCTATATTGTATAAGCTATGCTATCTTTGTTCTAGAATTGTTGATTCTGTTCTCTAGTCTATGCATCCGCGTTGGGATTCTCCTTTTAATAGGTTCGGTTGACTTGTTTCTCAAAGAATTATTGTGGTTTATCTTCACTTTTATTCCTAACATTTTAACGACAGTTAGAGCAGCGCAATAGATAATGTAGCGTAACTTTTCGATATTCTCACATTTATTAAAGTGTGTGGGTAGGATTGTTGAATGTAGATGGTTGATTATTGCCTTTGTCTGTGTGTTTTCTTTTACTCTAGGTATTCTATATCTGTTGCAGGGGTCCGTATCTAAGTATTCGTTTAAGCTAGCATTTAAGTTCATTTCTGTTGTATCTATCATCAGCTGCTTATCTGGAGGTTTCTCCGGTTCCTTAGCTTCTTCTTTTGTGTTGCTTGATGTTTCTTCATATTTTGGCGTTTCGTTTTGTTCTACCTGCGTACTGTTTTCCTTTATTAAGATTTCATCGTTGTGTAGGTTAGTTTCCCTCCTAATTTGGCTTCTAATTTCATTCATTTCTCTATCAAACAGCATACTGTTTTGATAATAGCCCTTTTTCTATATTTTGCTCATTGACGCGGTTGCTGATTTTGGGATATGTCTGTATAAACATATTGTACATTTCACTTCTATACATTGTCAAATCATAATAAAATACTTATCTTTTTTGGGATTTTTTAATGGTGTACTTTAAATTATACAATTTAAACGTTTCGATAACACTTACAGTTATCTTCGTCAGTAGTAATGTTTGTTAAAAATTGTTAAAGATGTAGTAAACAATTTTGTCAAATTTGAAAAATTCAAACATAAACATAAGCCTGCTATTAATATAACAGTTTGAGAAACGTATAAGCCAACTATAAAATTGTAGTAAAGAATAACTAGGTCATTAAAATTAAATATTGTTAAACTGCCTCAAAGATGACAAACCAGAACACTCTCTACGACGAAAGCTAACAATGAAATTTGCCAGCCAAAAAACACATTTAACAAAATTTAATTGAGTTATGATGTAAGTGTAAAGTTGTGAAAAACTTCAATTTTAAAATGATAAAGCATTCACAAATCAAACATTACATCAAATAAAATAACCAGTTAAATCTAACAAAGAGATATCTGTATCAATAATTGGAAGTGTTATTAACAATGAAAAGCACAATGCAGAACGTTCTTTGTAATTTTTAATTTCAATTTAATTTCAACTACTTATGTTAAATTATAGTGAAGCTATTGAAATATATAAACACCCCAATAATTTTAATAGACAAGAAGAAAATCTCCGTTTAAATAGGTTTTGGCATCTTATAATTAAAAAAGAGCATAATGATACGCCTTGATTTTAATTTGTTTTCAACTTTTGGTATGTCTAGGTTTTTTGCTGTGTTTTTCCTAGACCTTGGAGCAAATGCTTTACCAATTATATGTTAAATTTCCACAGCACTATAATTTAACATAAGTAGTTGAAATTAAATTGAAATTAAAAATTACAAAGAACGTTCTGCATTGTGCTTTTCATTGTTAATAACACTTCCAATTATTGATAAAGATATCTCTTTGTTAGATTTAACTGGGTTATTTTATTTGATGTAATGTTTGGATTTGTGAATGCTCCTATCATTTTAAAATTGAAGTTTTTCACAACTTTACACTTACATCATAACTCGATTAAATTTTGTTAAATGTGTTATCGAAACGTTTAAATTGTATAATTTAAAGTACACCATTAAAAAATCCCAAAAAAGATAAGTATTTTATATGAGTGTTAATGGTGAAAGTTTACATTTCCATATTGTCAAATCAGTTTCAATTTTTTTGCTGTTCATGTAGCAGCGTGTCTCATTTTCATTCCGTGCATCTGATACGCTTACGTTGCGTCCCTGCTTTGGTGGTTAACTGTTCATTGTCAATCAAACACGTTTAGCAGGCTCAACTGAGATTGATGTTGTGTTCGTTGATTTACTGTTTTCGGCTGTTGCATTTTCGGGTTCACCGACCGCCGTCCGCCTGTTCAACGTAGGTCGCCATCGGCTCGCAAGGTGTAACCTCCAGCGATGGCTCTCCAAATGGCGCCGATGGCGCTCCACAGGTAGCAACTGTTTTCCAAGGCTAAAGTTAGAAGAATCCATCTTTAATTTGCGTTGCCCGCTTCTTACGTGGCTTAGTTGGTCGTGTGCCGGGCGTAGGGTTGGACTCTGGGAAGCTTATTATTATTTTATATTATTATTTTTTTTTTTTTTTTTTTTTTTTTTTTTTTTTTTTTTATGTAAATTATAGTGCGTCGACTACAGTGGTCATTTGCACTTTTTTTTTTTTTTTTTTTTTTTTTTTCAATTAGGTACCAGTGTTTAAAGTTACCTTTTAGTTACCGTTTAGTTGCTTTAGATCTTTTTTATTAGGTTTGAATCTTTTAGAAAATTTACCAACCTCCTTATGTTGCAGGGTTCATTGTTTGAACATGTTTCTATTGATTTGCTTAACTTGTTCCTAATTCTTAGGTCGGCGTATGTATGGCAGTCCGTTAATATGTGAGTGATATTTAACGTTCTTTCACATACTGTGCAAATTGGCTTGGGTTCTGCGGAGAGTAAATACTTCGAGGTCATATTTGTATGTCCTATTCTTAATCTGGAAATGGCCACTTGTTGTCTTCGGATGATTGATCCGGAGGATCCATTTAGTTCGTACTTTTTAATTTTTGCGAAATGAGAGTTGTTTTGTAGCCAGTTCTGAAAGGCCTCTTTTCGATGCATTCCTTTAAAAATACCTTTACGTCGTTTGGGCGTACTAGCCAGCAATCAATCGAGTTACTTTTGTAGCTTGACGAGCGGCGGAATCTGCTAACTCGTTCCCAACTATTCCGGAGTGTGACGGACACCATGTGAAACAAACTTTTTGTTAATCTCTCTTAGCCATGCAACACTGGCCAGAATTTTCTGAACAAGTGGGTCACGTGAAGGGGTCAGATGCAGCTTGCAACGAACTGAGGGAGTCAGTGCAGATTAGAATTTAGATTTCTTGGACATATTACAATAGACTAATGCTTGCAAAATAGCATATAGTTCTGCGGTGTACACACTGGCGTAATTAGGCAGCGACCAACTGTGTGTCGTAGGCGAGACATAGATGGCACATCCAACTCCGTTCTCAGTTTTGAGCCATCTGTGTAAATGGCAGTGTAATTGGTATGCTCAGACAAAAGCTTATAGAAATTTGTTTTATTAGCTCAGTACAAGTTTGGTGTTTGTTAATCAGGGACGGATCGGCGTGAATATTGGGAGGAGAAATAGACCATGGTGGTATCTCACATACACCAAGTTGGTAAGTTTCAGTGGAAATTGGATAGGAAAGTTTCTTGTTATGTCGGTAGTTCTGTTTCAACAGGACGCATTATAGATGGCCTATTTACATACAGTTGCTCGTCTTCCGTATTAAATACCAGAGCAAACATGGGATGAGAAGACTGAGCGTTTACTCTGTTGGCATAGTTGCAAACGACATTGTTTAGTAGATGTTGAATTGGGGTGACGTTACATTCGAAACATACGTCTTCTAATCGAGAAGTGCGAAAACACCGTTACACAATTTTAGCCCAGTACAATGTATTTGATTCAGTTTGTTGATATGAGTCTTCCTGGCGCTTGAAAGGACTTCTCCACCATATGTTATTTTCGACAGAATAATGGATTTATATAATCGTATAAGAGTTTCTTTATTTGCACCCAAGATATGTGCGATATGCACCTTAAAATATTCATTGATCGCTTTGCTTGATCGGACATGGCATTTATATGTTTCTTCCAGTATAACTTGTTATCGAATAAGATGCCTAGAAATCTGGTTTCGTCTTTTACCTCAATGGTATAGCTGTCGATGGTAAGACGGGGTGATCGTGTTAGTTCTTAAGCGGCAAAATGGACCAAGTGCGACTTTATTGGAGAGAACTTGAACCCCATTTTTTTTGCTGAAACGTCTAATTTATCAATCTCTTTTTGGATTTTTTTGTGAATGTTTGACGATATAGTGCCAGATACGTATATTACTAAATCGTCTACATACATAGCTTTACCAATATCAGGACTGAGGTCTTTAACTAGTCTGTTCATGGCGATAGCAAAGAGGACACCACTGAGGGTTGAGCCCTGTGGATTCCGTTTGCTTGGGTTCGAGTTTCAGATAAGGTACCGTTTATCCTAACTTGGAATTTTCTGTCTTTTAGGAAATTTTAATGAACCTTAACAGATTGCCTTACGCCCATCTGTTCCAGTTCTAGTAGGATTTCGCGTCTGTTCGTTTTATCAAATGCTTTTTCTATATCAAAGAACACCGCGAAAATGTGCTCTCTTAAAGCAAAACTATTGAGGATGGCTGATTCTAACTGCACTAGACAGTCCGTAGTCGATCTAAACTGCCTAAGCCCCATTTGGAAATTAGCTAGCACGTTGTGACGTTCTAGGTACCATGTAAAACGTGTACTAACCATTTTCTCTAAAAGCTTGCAAAGACAAGAGATTAGACATATGGGTCTGTAATTATCCATAATTTGTGGGTCTTTGTTGCTTTTGTGGCACGGGATAATTATTGATTTCGCCACTCTTTAGGAAATGTACCATTTTCCCATATCCTGTTATAAAGGAGTAAAATTTTAGATTTTCACCTTCCGGAAGATGTTGAATGAAATCATAATGGATTGAGTCAGCGCCAGGAGCTGAACTTTTAGACTGTGCCAGCGCGAAATCAAACTCTGTTGTTGTGAAAGGGATATTATAGGGGAGTTGATCCTCAGAGTGGGTTATTGATAGGTCGACTTTATCATCTATAGGCTCGGAAATGCTTTGAAAGCTTGCTTCGTAATAGGTTGCAAAATTTTCGGAGATATCTTTTGAGTTGTTTACAATGACATTATTTGTCATTATACTATTTATTGTATTTGTTCGTGAATTGGAAGCAATTGCTTTAATTTTTCTCCAAATTTCGCCATTTGGTGTATCGCTGGATAAATTGGATACATAATTTTGCCATGACCTTTGCTTAGCTATCACAATGACCCTTCGAGCTATGGCCCTTTGTCTTTAAAGCTAATTGCGTTAGTGACAGTTGAATTTTTTAAATTCGGTTAGAGCGCGTTTACGATTGCGAATGGCATCTTTAACATCTTGGTTCCACCATGGACACACTTTTTATATGGCTTGCTATTCGATTGTGGAATACTGGCTTCACATGCACTTACGATTTTAGAGCAAACGTCACTAACTGCATTATCGATGTCTTCTAATACTACATTGAAGGAGCAAGACTTTCTTTGAATTTGTCCCAGTTTGCTTTTTTAATCAACCACCTTTTTGCAGTGATGTAATTTGGTTCAAGTTTCGTATTGATATTTTATGGGAGCGTGGTCTGAGAAAATGTCTTGAAGTAGGACTTTCCATTCAAATTTTAATGCTAAACGGGGAGAACAAAGTGAGAGGTCAAGTGCCGAGAAGGAATTACTTCTGGCGTTAAAATAAGTGCTATCGCCAGTATTCAATAATGTTAGGTTACTTTCATCAAAGATTTCTCTAAAACTCTGCCTCTTAGATCTAAAGATCTTGATCCCCAAATCGGGTTATAGGCGTTGAAGTCACCAACTAGGAGAAACGGATGGGGTAATTGGTTGATTAGATCGAGAATTTGGGCTTTATTCCACGTAAAGTTTGGTAGATAAATACTACAGTGAAAACCGAGTTGGAAAGTTGATAACAATTGCGACGGCTTGTAAATGAGGTGTTAGAGGGATTAAATCGTGAGATATTTCGGTTTTAATGAGAATAGCTGTTCCGCCATGCGCACGTAGTCCTGGATCTAAGTCATTTCTGTATGCGTCGAAACCTTTCAATGAAAATTTTCGTCTGGTTTGAACCTCGTTTCTTGTAAACAGATACAAAAGGGGTTCTCTTTACATATCAATAAATTGAGTTCGGCAAGGTGACTCCTGCATCCGTTGATATTTAATTGAATAATATTGTCCATAATTAATAAATATGTAATAAATAAGATTTTATAAATTACGAACCGTAAAGAGACAAACAATAAATATGTAATAAATAGGGGTTTTATAAATAAATTACTAACAGTAAAGAGACAAACAACGTAGAACAAATGGTAGAATAGGACCAAAATAATACATAAAAAATATCACAGATTTATTATCACAGTTCTATATTATCACAGTTATGACTAGATTACTGCTTGGATTAGCTTGTATCCAAGCTGGTTGATGGCATATCCTCTTTCCTTTACGAGGACGCCTTTAGGCCAACCAACCTTCTTTTTTTTGTTTGCGGTTGATGGGTTTAATTAATGGATCATCTATTTCAATAGATGAAGGGGAGATAGGCAGTTCTTTTCTTGTATTGTTAACTTCCACAATGTCCATTTCGCTTTCGGTATCTACTGTAGTGATGCAATCTCATCTATGTAATTTTTAAAGTGGATCTTAAATTAGCTATTTGGCTTGTGATGGTGTCTTGTAAACAAGGTAAAATAGCCTTAGACACCTCTTTAACTGTTTCATGTTCACTGCTCTTGACTGAGTTACTTGGGAGAAGGTGTTTGTTACCGTAACCGCTGAAGTTTGGGCTAGGGCTTTGGCTTCTGTAAGCTTACATTGTGTAGAACTTTAATTTCTTGTACCTTCTTTTCCAGTTTATAAACAGAACACTCTTTTGACCGGGAATAATGCCTCCCTTGCAATTCACGCACTCGATGTCTTGCCCACATGGGGAATCTTCGTGCGATGCTACCACAAACACACATAGATTCATTTTTACAATTTAGCGACGTGTGACCAAACGCTGGCAACGAAAACACCTCATCGGCTCCGGAATATAAGGCCTTACTTTTAGATTATACATTGCCGCTTTGATGCTTTTTGGAAGTTCGTGTCGTTCAAAAGTTAGTAATAGCATTGGCGTATCTACTAGGATTCCAGATTTCTTACTTTGTATACGTTTCACTTCTACAACATGTTCAGATTTTAATCCTTCTAATATTTCTGGTATAGATGCGTTTAGAAAATCACGACAGTATATGATACCCTTGCAGAAATTCAATACCGCATGAGGGTTGACTTCAACTTCAATATCTGCTATACTTTTTAGTTTTCGTAGCGTGTCAGATTGCTTTTTCGATACGGTTTCTACTAAAAGCCCATCCTTAACCTTATTCACTTTTTGTTTCCCTGCTACACTGTAGATGCTCTTACTTATCAAAACGGACTAACTCTTTCAAAATTACCTTCGGTAAACGTTTAATGATCAAGAACCGAGGGTAACTCGTCTCGTTGACCAAGTTTGTTTTGCACTTCAGTGCTGGAAATTCGTCCCCTTTTAAAGAGGGCAACTCTTGATTTTTCGAATTGAACACCATAAATGTCCCACGAGATAGGAAGAAAGAAAGTCGACCACAACAGTGCTCCCATGTTATGGCGGGCACAAAATACTGTGGAGAGTGTCCTGTTTCCCCACAGGCGTTTCAGCGCTAGTGACCAGGCTTCCCCTGGCCACGCTCAGGCATCCTCGCGCAATCCCTTCGGCACCTAAAACTGCCAAACGACCTTGGGATTGGGGATTTTTATAGAGGTTACCTTCCTCGTAGTCCAGGGACGAAGCCAAGACCACCGACCGCTAGCTGTACAACTTTCCTAGCCACGCCCTGCTAGAGTCTCTGAAGTACAGTTCGCGGTTGCGGTATTAAGACGGCTAGCGCTAAGCCGTCCCAAGCAAGGACATCCCGGGCTTGCCACACCCGTATGCGCTTTTCACGGCGCATGTCCTGGGAAGATTAGAAAGAAGAACGAAGAGGTCACTCAGCTTTCGCAGTGAGCCTGAAGTCAACAAGAGTTAGAGCGAAGGTGCTCCGACAGAAAAGAGTTAAAGTAAGGAAGCCACTCAAGACTAGTGTAAGAAAAGTGAACTTCCAGCTAAGGGGACGCAGGGTTGCCGTCCCTGTCCTCGTTAGTTACAAGGCCCCACGTGAACTGGTCCGCGACACCGTATTACGTAGAGCTAACAGTGACGGTTTAACGCCACGAGCTCATATTTCGGTGTTGGCCTTGCATCACTTACGATCATTTGCAAGGTCGTTCCCCTATCCGCCACCTGGGAACGCGCCTAGTAGGTAGTTCAACCCCTAGGATTATTATTATTATTATTATTATTGTTATTATTATTATTATTATTGTTATTATTATTATTATTATTATTATTATTATTATTATTATTATTATTATTATTATTATTATTATTATTATTATTATTATTCAATTCACACAGCTCAACTCTCGAGCTGTTCAGACGTGTTTATAGAGCTCCGCTAATAAGTTTATCGTTGCTCGACTAGGTTGATGCCTCTCTGGATATCTAACGTTTTAAAAACAATATGTTATATAATGTCTTATTGTAAATTACTAGTTTACCTGTTTAAATATAATTCTAATGCTTCGTCAACATTTTTATGGAATTGATTGAAACATTGTATGATATACTTTTCGTTGTTCTGAAAAAATCTTTCGGCCATTATAAAATTTCACAAATTAACAAAATCGCCAAACACAAACACAATAAAACGCATCAAAATTTATCATCATGACAGCAGATGTGTTGATTTCTCCACAGTCACTTGATAAAACAATGCTCCAAAAGTCAACAACAGTGTTTGTAGCATCCATGACCTACTATAAAAAAATCACAAATAATAATCTCTGTAGTAAAACTTTGAAATCCATGGCACTCTATTAAAATTCAATGTTTTAGTAATTTTGGAGGATTTCTTAAAACCTCATCTTTATATATTATATATCATTTCGAAGGAAAAAAAATAAGTAATTTAAATGAGATAATAAAATAGAGGGTGTTGAATTGAAAGAATCATAAGTTTGAGTCTTATCTCCATAGCGATACCTCTGGATTCTACGTAAAATTCTCTATGGGACAAGTTTTCAATTTGACATTATTGCTGAGAAACTTCTTAGATATGGAGGGGATCCAAAAAGTGTGGATTTTCAAAAACACTCTGTAATTTATAAACGATAGAAGTTAGGCAAAATCCGTTCAGGCCATCTTGAGTTTCACAAAAAAGTGACAGAACAGCGGAAGCCGCAAGGTTCTATCTTCAACAACAACCGAGATATCTGGCTGTCTCAACCAAAATGGGATGCACTGTACACTATATAGTCCACTAAGCTTCTTGCGTTTCTTTCCATTGCTTCGAAGGTAAAGTATATTTCTTGTTGGCAAAAGGTATTTCCTACTTTTAGATCATTTTCTATGGCAAACTGTAGCATTTTTTCTCCATTGCTATTCTTTTCGTTTTCACCATATTCGCCAATGTATCTTTTCCTACTCTGGCGTTCCAATCACCTATGATTACTATATTTGCATTTATTTCTCTACTCTTTTCAAAAGTCTCCTGTTTGTTGTTGTAGTAGTTTTCTAACATTTTCTTCTCCGTCCCCTGTATTGGTGCATATGTTTGTAGTAGTGATATTTTCCTTTCTAATTCTATTTCCATTGTGATTAATCCAACTTACTATTCTTTTGATTAATTCGTTTGTAACTATAATTCCAACTCCCTCTTTTTTTGTTCCTGTTGTAATTCCTGAGTAATATAGGGTATATCCCTCTTTCAATTGTTTATATCCCTGTCCTTGTTTCTTTGTTTCGCTTAGTCCTAAAATTTGTATTTTCCATTCTTCTTCCATTCTTTCATCTCCTCTATTACTTCTTCCTCTTTTCCATTTATTGATGTTATGTTCCATGTTCCTATTATGATTTTCTTTACTGTATTTCTTTTACTTTGTTGTTTTCCTGAGGTGCTTTCCTTCCCGTTTGCCATTTTCCTTGCATAGTTCGTCATTATATGTGCTTTCGGTTTGCTTGGTTGCTATTGTGGTTTATTTAAATTCTTGTCTCCCCATCCTTCTGCTTCTCCTTTTCCTTTCATTGCGGCAAAAAGTATTTGAACCATTTTGGGTTTTGTTCCCTCTCTTGTTCGTTTGAATATTTTTGTTTGGTTTCCCTCTGTTTTTGGGTTTCTTTCTAAGCTTTCAGAACTTGAGATAGATCTAATCCGTTTTGAGTTATTTTCTTTGTTCAATCCTGTTAGTTCTACTCTTTCTTTTTGCACTTGTAGTAATCCTTCCTCGCTCATAATTTCAATTTCCTCGTCTGTTTCGGTTTTCCTGCCTTGTTACAATGCTTCCTCTGTATTATTATTTCTTAGTTTTTTGTACATTATAGACTTGTTTTGGTATTATTTTGTTATCTATGATTAGTTTATATATTTAGTATATAGTATTTGATATAAGCTATTTTGCCCTCTTTCTTGGCTTGTATTAGTTTTGGTTTCAGTTGTTTCCTTTCTTCCAACACCTCCTTTGGGTAGTCTTCCTCTATAAATATATATATATATATATATATATATATATATATATATATATATATATATATATATATATATATATATATATATATATATATATATATATATATATATATATATATTTCTCCTGTTTGTTATTATTTTAGTTTGGTTCTACATGATGTAAAGCCTACCATTCATGGTCCTTTCTTATTGGTTTGGTTAGTTTTTTTAATAGAATCTGTTTCTTCTTTTCTTAATTTAATTCCGTAAAATACTAGATTTTTCTTTCTCATGTTTCTATCTATCGTTTCTATTTTTATTTCTTGTATGGATGTTCTTCTAAATGGTTTATGAATATCTGCTTGAGTCATTGCTAGCGTTGTTTCTACGTTATCTGTTGCTATTTTAGTTTCTTCTTTGAATATTTTCCGTATCTCTTCCGTGTTTAAGCTAATTTTATTATAATTTTGTTGAATATACCTTTATGTATGTTATTCGATATAGGTTTTGTTCACTTGTATAAATAATATTCCTGTGTATTTATTTTTAAGTTAATCCAAAATATTTGTGTAGATCAGATTCTATTGTATGTAAAAGCTTCTTGTCTTGCGCTAATTTCTTAAAATTAAAATTAAAAATTGTTCGACATGATACCAACGTAAAACCCTCGTTTTTATAAAATTACCGCATTAAAAATGAGTTGTGTTATTTGTGGTGATATTTTGCCAACCTGTGGAAATTACATTAAGTGTAGTGAATGTGATCATGATTCCATTTTCCTTGTTCTGGAGTAGCTGAGGCAATACATATATATATATATATATATATATATATATATATATATATATATATATATAAGCGTTTATCTGCTACTAAGAAAAGTTCATGGAAGTGTGTTATTTATAGAACCGAGAAGCCTCTTGCGAAATTTGAAGTTAAGGATGCTCAGGATGGTGATATAAAATCTATGTTTGCTATAATAACAAAAAACTTGATGCTTATAAATCATCATTGGATGCTTATAAAACGCTATGGATGCCATTTCTAATGAAGTAAAGGGCTTATCAAATTTGTACGATGGCATGCCGGCAGGGCGCGCCGTCCACGTGTCGAATGTGTCAGCGAACACAGGCGCCAGGAGGCCAAAGGCGCCTTAAAATGTATATAAATTCAAAATTCGTTATAGGTTGCGATTAAAATAATTCAATATCGCCTTATTTTATTATAACTTATTTATGATCTCAGTAATTGTTCTTGTTCTAACATGAATAGTTCGTATAGTCGTGTTAATATCATGTATACAGTGGACTCTTTATATGAAATCGCCGATGGATATATAGCCGCGGGGGCGAGCGCGCGGCGACGCGGCGGAAATTTGTCCACGCACGAATTTACAAAATAAAGCGCAAGTGTTCTAACCCGTTTAGTCTTGTAAAACATGCATGTCACTTCATACTTTCCTATAATTAAAGCAAAACTAAAGCAAATAACGCAAACAAGACTTTTGGTAATAGAATAATTACATTTATAATTTATTGAATATTTTTATTTAGATGTCTCAAGAAAGAAAGAAAAGAAACTCTCCGGGCATCAAAATTTAATTAATCAAAAAGACGCCTAGAGGAACAAGAGAAAATGCTTCAAGATTAACACAGTATTTTACGAAACAAACGACCAGAACTGACCAAGATTATCCGCCAGATTTAATTCAGGAATCGGTATCCGGTTGCAGTGTAGATGAATTCAAAATACGAAGTCAGCCAGGACCAACTCCCAGTGAAGATAATCAAACCGTTGAAGAAATTACCTCTGTTTTTGGATCTGGGAACTATACTGAAGAGACAGTACAGATACAATAAATAAATGTGCATTTGATGAACCAGGGCTTTGGTCGGAACCAATATCTCACATATCTAGCAAGCTATTATAAAACGGGTCCTAAACAAATAAAAACTTTAATTTTCCGCGCGATATTCTGAAAGTTACTATAAGAGAAACAAAAATGGTGAAGAATGTAATAGAAATTGGTTGATTTACTCAATTACGAAAAATAATGTTTATTGCTTTTGTTGTAAACTTTTCGAACCTTCACAGCAAAATAGATTTATTCAGGGATTTAATGACTGGCATCATATAACAATGTACCTGAACCGCCATGAAAAAACTTCCACTCACTTTACTAACTACAAAAATGGACAGAGTTGCTTCTATCGTTCAAAAATAAAACTACTGTTGATTATTTACAGCAAACAGTATTAGACATTGAAAGTAAACGATGGTATGAAGTAATAAATAGAATAATTTATGTAGTTCAATTTTATGTAAAAAAATTTAGCACTCGAGGCAAAAGCAATAATCTTTACAATCGCAACAATGGTAATTTTTAAAATGTATTGAAATGCTAGAAAAGTTTGATCCTATATATGGAACACATACGACGTATAAATAGCGATTCTGAATTTCACAAAATGCCAACATATCTAGGAGACAATATCCAAAATGAAATACTTTCCTTAATGGCTTTTAATATTAAAATCATATGATAAATTTATGTCGACAACATAAATATTTTTCAATAATATTAGATTGCATTCCGGATGATTCTCATATTGAGCAAATAAGTGTAATAATTCGATTCTTTCATTTCAATTTAGCATTAGGATCGACTGAAATACGTGAACATTTTTAGCATTTTATCCAATTTTAGATGTTACAGGGTTGGATTAACAACATTTCTTATTGATCTATAAAACATTAAATTTAGACATAAATAATATAAGAGGCCAAGGCTATGATAATGGCTCTAACATGCGCGGCAAAAATAGTGGCCTACAAAAAAGAATTTTAGATTTGAACCCGCGAGCTTTTTATGTTCCTTGTGCGAATCACAGCCTGAATCTAATTGTAAATGATGCCGCTAATATCAACCATGAAACAATAAATTTTTTTTAATACAGTACAGGAATTATACAAATTTTTCTCAGCGTCTACTAATCGATGGAATATCAAGCAATAGTAACATACTAATTTAACTTTAAAGTCCTTATCCGAAACACGCTGGTCAAGTAGAATTGATGCCATAAAGCATCTCTATAAATATTTACCAGAAGTTTTTGATGCATTATTTGAAATTTGCAATGACGACACAAGAGTCGACGAACAATCTAAATACCAAGCAAAATGTCTGGGAGAAAAAATTTCTACATTTACATTTATTTGCTCCGTTAAAGTGTGGTATGATATTTTAAATCAAGTAAATTTTGTGAGTAAAATGCTTCAATCTCAAATTACAAATTTGCAACTTGGTTTGAATGCATTAAACAACTAAATACATTTTTAACTAATTATCGATCTGATGCTAGTTTTGCAGAAATTGTTGAAAGTTCCAAATTAATTGCAGAAAAGTTTGACATAGAAACTGAATTTCGTAGTGCGAGGCCATTAAGACGACGTAAAAAATCTACTCAATTTGATTATGAACATGAAGATCAACCTATAGTAAATCCTGAAAATTCATTCAAAGTAAATTTTTTTCTGTGTAATAGATCAAACTTTAATTTCGTTACAAGACAGATTTTCTTTATTAAAAGAACATATGGATTCATTCCAATTTTATGTTCATTAGATAATTTACAAAATAAAGAACCTATTATCTTGCTGCAAAAATTACAAGCGAAATTAACACATGAAAATCAGTCCGATATTGACGCAGATGATTTATGTGAAGAAATTTTACAATGTCAAGTATTTATTACGAATTCAAAAAGATATATCCCAAATAATTCAGTATATTTATTCAAATGATTTAGTAGGAGTTTTTCCAAATTTTACTGTAGCACTCCGTATTCTTTTATCATTACCTGTGCAGTTGCGTCGCGAGCGTCTTTTCGAAATTAAAAATCATAAAGTGTTATTTACGCTCCACAATGGCGCAAAATAGATCATCAGATCTCGCAATAATTTCAATTGAGTCTGAGATACTGGATAAACTTGATATTCATGATATTATCCAAACTTTTCTTTGCTAAAAGCTAGGAAAGTAAAATTTATTTAATGACTTATTTACATTGTATTTAATTTACCGTATAATATGTATTATGTTTATATTATAAATATTATATTTTCATTTATTATTGTTGTTCATCTGTTTTCTTGTGTTTTTAATTTTGTATTTTAAATAAAAAGTTTACACAGACTATTTCAATCTTTGTGTGTTTTTTATTCAATGCGTTAAGAATATAACAAAAACAGTCATTTAAATGTCTCTAAACATAAGCCTAAAAATTATAGTATTTCAAATTAATTATTCATTATTTTTATTCATGTCGTATTACTTAAAAATGCTACTAGAGAATTAAAATTAAAGTATCCGAACCTATAGTTGTTGGGGCTCTTATCACCTAGGCATGCAAAATATTTATAATGTTAGTTTTGATAACAATGTTTTTAATTAATGGGGCGCCATCAAAATTTTGACACAGGCGCCGCATGCTCCTGGCGCCCTGGGCATGCGAGAAGAAATGACTGCATTAAAAAGATCAATTCCGATCTGTCTAAGAGCATTAGTAACCTTGTTGTTGAAAATAAGAAAAAGATGAAAAGATATTGGAATTAGAAACACGCCTTAACTCCGTTGAACAGAGGTCTAGAAGCATTAATTTCGAAATTCACCGTTTGGAAAAAATTCCAGAAGAATCAGAGATCAAACTTGAAGATGCTGTTTTAACTTGATTTAACATCTACAGGTGGAAGTACAGAGGAGGACATCCAGGTTGTGCATCGACTCCATAAGAAGCGTTAAGATGAAGTTCCGCTGTTATAGTACGGTGTTCGTCTCAAATTGTAAGGACAAAATAATTAGTAGAAGAAAGGTAATGATAACTACCGATAACCTTCTATTTAATAAAAGTGACCGTAAGGTACTCTTATTTGAAAACTTGACCCCATATTACAAGAAAATGTTGTATCAAGCTAAATTACGTGCAAAAACAGTTGATTGGAAATTTGTTTGGATAAAATATGGCCATTTGTATATAAAGAAATCAGGTGATTCTGCACGTGTTATAAGAATTGAACATCATAGTGACCTTAACAAAATGGATTGATATACATAATACTATCATTCAAACCATATTTTGTTGTTATTAAATTTGTTAAGATTATCTCTAATAAAATGACTTTAGAATTTCAAAATAATAGCATAATCAATTTTCAATCCTTTAATAGTATATCAGAATGGACAAATGCAATAAATACAAAAATAATTTAAAATTATTATTAATTTTATTAAATACATAAATAAAAGTTTACCTCAGTAGGATTTGAACCTACGACCTGTACTTTGCTAGTACAAAATAATTTGTATGGAGGAAAATAAAATAGTTTATCTTTATATTTATTAAATATACATGGAATTAAAAGTCATTTTGATGAATTTTGGTGTATATTAGTAAATCCAACTTTGATATTATTGCCAGGGCGCGCCAGGAGCATGCGGCGCCTGTGTCAAAATTTTTAATGGCGCCCCATTAATTAAAAACATTTATATCAAAAACTAATATTATAAATATTTTGCATGCCTAGGTGATAATTCTCTAGTAGCATTTTTAAGTAATACGACATGAATAAAAAATAATGAATAATTAATTTGAAATACTATAATTTTAGACTTATGTTTAGGGACATTTAAATGACTGTTTTTGTTATATTCTTAACGCATTGAAATAAAAAACACACAAAGATTGAAATAGTCTGTGTAAACTTTTTATTTAAAATACAAAATTAAAACACAAGAAAACAGGTAAACAACAATAATAAATGAAAAATATAATATTTATAATACAAACATAATACATAATATACAGTAAATTAAATACAAACAATGTAAATAAGCCATTAAATAAATTTTACTTTCCTAGCTTTTAGCAAAGAAAAAGTTTGGATAATATCATGAATATCAAGTTTATCCAGTATGTCAGACTCAATTGAAATTATTGCGAGATCTGATAATCTATTTTGCGCCATTGTGGAGCGTAAATAACTCTTTATGATTTTTAATTTCGAAAAAGACCGCTCCGCGGACGCAACTGACACAGGTAATGATAAAAGAATACGGAGTGCTACAGTAAAATTTGGAAAAACTCCTACTAAATCATTTGAATAAATATACTGAATTATTTGGGATATATCTTTTTTTGAATTCGTAATAAATACTTGACATTGTAAAATTTCTTCACGTAAATCATCTGCGTCAATATCGGACTGATTTTCATGGGTTAATTTCGCTTGTAATTTTTTGCAGCAAGATAATAGGTTCTTTATTTTGTAAATTATCTAATAAATATAAAAATTGGAATGAATCCATATGTTCTTTTAATAAAGAAAATCTGTCTTGTAACGAAATTAAAGTTTTAAGTTAAATTTTTACGTCGTCTCAATGGCCTCGCACTACGAAATTCAGGTTCTATGTCAAACTTTTCTGCAATTAATTTGGAACTTTCAACAATTTCTGCAAAACTAGCATCAGATCGATAATTAGTTAAACATGTATTTAATTTGTTTAATGCATCCAAACCAAGTTGCAAATTTGTAATTTGAGATTGAAGCATTTTACTCACAAAATTTACTTGATTTAAAATATCATACCACACTTTAACGGAGCAAATAAATGTAAATGTAGAAATATTTTCTCCCAGACATTTTGCTTGGTATTTAGATTGTTAGTCGACTCTTGTGTGGTCATTGCAAATTTCAAATAATGCATCAAAAACTTCTGGTAAATATTTAAAGAGGCTTTATGGCATCAATTCTACTTGAACCAGCGTGTTTCGTATAAGGGCTTTAAAGTTAAATTAGTAACATGCTTGATTAAGATATTCCATCGATTAGTAGACGCTGAGAAAAATTTGTATAATTCCTGTACTGTATTAAAAAAATTTGTTTCATGGTTGATATTAGCGGCATCATTTACAATTAGATTCAGGCTGTGATTCGCACAAGGAACATAAAAAGCTCGCGGGTTCAAATCTAAATTCTTTTTGTAGGCCACTATTTTTGCCGCGCATGTTAGAGCCATTATCATAGCCTTGGCCCTTATATTATTTATGTCTAAATTTAATGTTTTAATAGATCAATAAGAAATGTTGTTAATCCAGCCCTGTAACATCTAAAATTGGATAAAATGCTAAAAATGTTCATGCATTTCAGTCGATCCTAATGCTAAATTGAAATGAAAGAATCGAATTATTACACTTATTTGCTCAATATGAGAAACATCCGGAGTGCAATCTAATATTATTGAAAAATATTTATGTTGTCGACATAAATTTATAATATGATTTTAATATTAAAAGCCATTAAGGAAAGTATTTCATTTTGGATTTTGTCTCCTAGATATGTTGGCATTTTGTGAAATTCAGAATCGCTATTTATACGTCGTGTGTGTTCCAATAAGGATCAAACTTTTCTAGCATTTCAATACATTTTAAAAATTACCATTGTTGCAATTGTAAAGATTATTGCTTTTGCCTCGAGTGCTAAATTTTGTTTACATGAAAATTGAATTACACAAATTATTCGCTTTATTACTTCATACCACCGTTTACTTCCAATGTCTAATATTGTTTGCTGTAAACAACAACAGTAGTTTTATTTTTGAACGATAGAAGCAACTCTGTCCATTTTTTGTAGTTAGTAAAGTGAGTGGAAGTTTTTTCATGGCGGTTCAGGTACATTGTTATATGATGCCAGTCATTAAATCCCTGAATAGATCTATTTTGCTGTGAAGGTTCGAAAAGTTTACAACAAAAGCAATAAACATTATTTTTCGTAATTGAGTAAATCAACCAATTTCTATTACATTCTTCACCATTTTTTGTTTCTCTTATAGTAACTTTCAGAATATCGCGCGGAAAATTAAAGTTTTTTATTTGTTTAGGACCCGTTTTTATAATAGCTTGCGTAGATATGTAAGATATTGGTTCCGACCAAAGCCCTGGGTCATCAAATGCACATTTATTTATTGTATCTGTACTTGTCTCTTCAGTATAGTTCCCAGATCCAAAAACAGAGGTAATTTCTTCAACGGTTTGATTATCTTCACTGGGAGTTGGTCCTGGCTAACTTTGTATTTTGAATTCATCTACACTGCAACCTGAATTGAATCTGGCGGATAATCTTGGTCAGTTCTGGTCGTTTGTTTCGTAAAATACTGTGTTAATCTTGAAGCATTTTTCTCTTTTTCTTCTTGGCGTCTTTTTTTATTAATTAAATTTTGATGCCCGGAGAGTGTCTTTTTCTTTCTTTCTTGAGACATCTAAATAAAAATATTCAATAAATTATAAATGTAATTATTCTATTACCAAAAGTCTTGTTTGCGTTATTTGCTTTAGTTTTGGTTTAATTATAGGAAAGTATGAAGTAACATTTTCGAATAATTTCGCTTTTATTACTTTTTTTTCTAGATTTTGCAAACATGATCGCTACCCCTATTGGGAAATGCAAAATAGCTTACCTTTAATCTTTAATGTTCTTGATATTCTTAAATTCACATTCACTCACAAATATTTTAAAAATACAAGGTACATAAATTCTACACTAGTGCAGTACTGCTTGCTGAAGGAGAATGAAGCAAATAATATGTTTGTTCAATCATAGACGATTTCAAGTAATGCATGTTTTAACAAGACTAAACGAGTTAGAACGCTTGCGCTTCATTTTGTAAATTCGTGCGTGGACAAATTTCCGCCGCCGCGTCGCCCGCGCGCTCCCGCCCCCGCGGCTGTATATCCATCGGCGATTTAATATGAAGAGTCCACTGTATACATGATATTAACACGACTATACGAACTATTCATGTTAGAACAAGAATAATTACTGAGATCATAAATAAGTTATAATAAAATAAGGCGATATTGAATTATTTTAATCGCAACCTATAACGAATTTTGAATTTATATACATTTTTAAGGCGCCTTCGGCGCCTTTGGCCTCCTGGCGCCTGTGTTCGCTGACACATTCGACACGTGGACGGCGCGCCCCTGCATGATAGCAATATCATTACTATTTAAAGCTAAAGTAGACACTTCCCAAAAAATCTGTAATGAACGAAAAAAATGTTAAAATATCTCTGTGTAATTATGATTTTACGAATTTACATTTCGAAATTGACCCTGAAAAATTATATAATAAAATAGTAAGTATATTTGGATCAATTTATCATAAAAACTCAATTCAAAAAAACATTAGTAAACATACCGTAAATATCAAATTTAAAAAGGAGTGGATGACAACTGAACTGTTTAAAGATATAGAAAAGAGAGACAGATTATACAAAAGGTGGTATCAGACTAGGCAAGCTAACCATCGTTATGAGTACAATAGATTTCGGAATAGATTAAGCTTAAAAATAAAGAAGGAAAAAGAAATGTTTTATTCTAAAAAATTTACAAATGTGCCTAACCTCCTGAGTACCAGACACGCTTTTTTTTAGTTTCTTTTTAAAACTTTTTTATTGCAGTCTTTGACCATTACTTAGTAGGGGAAAAATATTTAAAAAAACCATAGGTCGGAAAAACTGGTTTTTCACTGTGTCCTACCTAAATAGCAAGGGAACTAAATTACTATGTACTTATGTATGTAGCATATTTTTATAGCATAGTGAATAGATAAAGGCAACAAATAACATATTTTATTTTATTTTGCCACCATAATGTTCTTTATACGCCTCCAAATGCGGGCGCAATGTGGTCTTTATAGCACGGAAATGTCATTGATGCTAAGCAGCATGATTGACAGCAAACACATGACATGATATATAATAGCAATATCACAGTATCTTAGTAACAACAAATTAGCCTACTGTCGACCTTATTTCACTGCATTTGCATTTAAAACTGGCCGAAAATACTGAATCTTTTTAATAGTTTGTTCCAGTTTCATGGTGCAAAAGAAAATAAAATATTGTATGTACCACGGGCATAATTGTAGATTATGGCTCTCAGGAATATAAAAGCCCTCCGCTTCGCGTCGGGCCATAATCTTCTGATTATGCCCTTAATACATAAATATCTATTAAGTACATTTTATTTAGTTTTATTAAATTTTTCAAAATTATCAGAAATTAAAATTTTCTTCACAACATATTCTTTAAAAAAACTATACATGAAAACCTTTTTTACAGACTTATAGTAATTCAATAGTAGGAACATTAAAGATCAACCAATAACTCTTATATTAAAGTTTGTAGAATTTACAGTTAACACTCTTCATGAAATTTACTAAAACAATTACGATTTGGCGTAAAACATAGTTTTTGCAAAATACCGTAGTTTTTTTATCGCAGCCATTCTTCCTACAATGATATTGTTTTGTACCGTATTCTGGCAAATGCGCTGCACTTTTGACACGCTTTTCTTTAGTAGGAACTGGTTTTATTAGAACCTTGCGTTTCTTATGTTTTGACTCAAGTTCTTCGTATTCAACTTCACCATCATCATCACATTCTTCTTCATTGTCATTTATCAGTTTAGTGCCCAGATTCAATTTGTATTCTCGCATTTGTACTATATTTTTCTTTGGTGTGCTCTTCTGTACTTCTACCATTCTATATTGCAACCAAGCGTTTACCACGCATAGGTCGAAAAGATGAGAAATCACGCGTATTGTCCACTTTTTTGTACGATTGCGCGATGGGCAAACAGAAAGCATTCGATCAGCGAGATCGACACCACCCATATTTTCGTTATAGTTTTTAATAACATTTGGCCTTCTTACTTTTTCATATGCTCTATTTTTATTTGACCATCGCTCGCATTCGTCGTGATCTTGGTCGCAATAACAAGTTGACATTATTAGGACATGCTTATTATCAAGCCACATAGTCACAGCAAGTTTTCGGTCTTCTCTGGCTTTTACTTCGCTACTTCCTCTCGTTTTCTTTTTGAACGTCATTTCATTAGCCAATACGCAGTTTTTTGGTATTCTGTTCTTCATAATAGTGCCTGTGGCATGAAATCCTAGTCTTAGTAATTCATCACAAAGTTTAGCCGTCGGTCGTGAAGAAACGATCAAAAAATAGTAAATGTCCTGGGACTAAAGGTTCTTGTCATATGAATTACGGCTGCTTCTCCCAAAAAAAATCCTTGGTTGATTAAGTGCGGGAATGTAGTATCTCCCTGATATACCGCCATATCGCAAACTATACCTTTTGGTGAAGCTAAAACAAAAACTTGGACTCCTACTGGATTAGGTTTGTTTGGGCAGTATTGACTCATTGGACATTTCCCAGTAAAAGGGATAATCATTTCGTCAATACTCATTCCGTTAGGACCATTTTGTTCATGACATCCGGCTAATATGCAATCAAATAAAGGCTGGATTTTCCATATTTTTGGATTTTTTGTTCCGTCGTCACTTCAGGGTCATAAACGCATTTCAGTCTCAGTCTAATGAAAAAGAATCTGTTACGGGTCATAGCTTGGGCTATTATTGGAACCTTCCATTTTGCAGACCAATACATGGAAATTTGCGGATACTGTAATGCGGACATGATCATGGAAATACCTATAGACCTTAATTTCCTTTAAAGTTAGTCCCATAGATATACCGGTCTTCAATACTTGTGTCCTATAGGTGCAGCTTACCATGTAGTTCAAAATGTCATCATCTATGTATTGCTCATAAAACTAGTACCACTCCCATTCCTCAGTACTTTTATGGATGTAGGCCGGTTGCATTAAACTATTGATTTCTGCATCTAGTGCCTCGTGTACCCAAATATCTTGAACGCCAGCATTGTTGGCTCGATTTGTAATAGCTATTTGTCGAGTGGATAACTCTGAGCTTTCACCTCTACCACGGCTACGACCACGACTCTGCCTGCGTCCCCTTGTTTGTGGCAAGTACGACGAAGTCGAAGGTATGAAATCTGACTCATCCGACATTGATGGAGAAGGCACAGGGGTAACCACATCATCATCACCTTCGCTCGAACTACTGGATACGCTTTTACGGTGATCACGGACTGTTTGATTGATTTCTGGTGGATGAAACTCTGGATCTTTATCGGAATCATCTCCAGAATAATCAAAATCGGAGTCGTTCAAAGCTTCTATGAGTTTGTTAATTGTTAACGCTAAAAACAAAACATAAAACGTGAAAAGAACGTAAACGTACTTTACATAGTACTAAGGAAGACAGTCGTGAAAAATATTAATTGCATACCCTTGTACTTTACAGAGGACATAGAAAAAAATTTGAAGGTTATAGTACGAATATTTGACTTTTTCTTACAATATCACTTTGAACCATTAGTTTGCACTATCAATAACTTGTTTTACTCAAAAAACTATGAAATCACATAAAATATTGAGCGATTAATATAGATTAACTTACCTCTGTGTAAACGCAAGTTCGCTCGCCCAGCTTCCGACGCCATTTTTAAAAGAATGACAAATGATATTAAGGCATTTTACTTTTTTGTTGTAACCCGTACAATCATTAGATGTCGCTAGTAAAATATGGTAACACTAGCGACGAAAACGAAGACCACAGATACCATAGATCCTTACGTACTATGAGTAGTACAGATGTACGCAGGAGGCTAATAATACTAAAGAAATGTGGGATGTTCTGAATAATATAGTGCAACATAAAGACAAAACTACGATTGAGGAAAGAATTAAAAAACCTATGCCTCATATTGGTGATATAGCCATTGCTAATAACTTTGCATTTTTCTTTAATTCCAATCTACAGTCAATAATTCATTTTTGTAGTATAAAATTTATGGAAACTAACGCTCTTGTTAGTGAAACCAACTGTAGCTTTCGGTTACAGAAAGTTAGTTTAGATTCTGTAAAAATGAATTTTAAAGATGAATGCCAGGAAATCCCAGGATTTGATAAAATTAGATTGTAGAATATTATATATTTGGTTGAGACTATGTATATTTGATTCAAAAGCTGATTAACTTAATAATTGAACTTCAAGGTACCGTCAAAATTTAAAATAGCTATTGTTCGGCCAGTTCTTAAAAATGGTTCCTTTTCAGAGATATCTAACTATGGCCTATTTCAATTTTATCTCTTGTAGAAAAGGTGTTCGAGAAACTTTTATATGCACAAATGAACAAATTCTTACAAGATAATTGTATACTACAAAGGAACAATATGGATTTGTGGAAGGACTAGGCCCTAGTAATTGCTGGCAAATTATGCGGCATATGTGTATGATACGCAAAAGATAGTTCGAATGTTATGTGCCTGTTTATTGATTTTTAAAGTATTTGAAACTATTGCACATAATAAGCTTTTACTCAAACTTAACACTTTGGGTTTTAGAGGCCTGATGTTAATATTATTGCAAAATTACTTAGAAAGTAGGAAGTTTGTGGTGGAAATCAATAAACGGTTGAGCAGTAAGCAACCTGTAAACACAGGAGTGCCTCAAGGGCCATTTTAGGTCCCCTTCTATTTTGTTATACATAAATGATTTACCTCAAGTAATTCAAATCTGTAAGGTGTTGATGTTTGCAGATGATATTCTATTAATAGCAGCACATAAAATTCAAAACTGCAGTGAAATTTTACAATTTGATTTAGATAACTTAGCGAAGCGGTCCCATGATAATCAACTAATGATTAGTAGTAGTAAAACAAAGTGTATGCTTATCACCGCCATATATGGAGAGGGTGAGGTAAATTTAAAACTCCATACCAGCAAATGTTTTCAGTTGCAGAAGAAAAAATTCATTCTTGCTTTTCGGACTGTAATGTTATTGCGACTTGTTTTACATTTAAATACTTGGGGATAACAATTGATAATTTTTTAGGTGGGACATTCATTATTCAATGTTTGTAAAAATTAAAACTACTTTCAGTAAAATGTACTATATTAGCAATTTGCTACCTCAGAAAACCAAAATTTTGTAGTTAGCTCTGGGTGAATCTATTATAAGATATAGACTACCTGTATGGGGTTTCGCTGCAGATAATTATTTAAATCAATTAACATGTTGCAAAGGAGAATTTTAAAGTTAGTCTGTGGTAATATTTTATTATTATTATTTAATTTTATTACAGGAATTACTAAAGAATTGTAGCTTATTAAGTGTTAAAGGACTATTTTACTATACGATTATTTTAGAAAACCATTTTTCAGACAACTACTTGCAAAAGTAGAGAGTACATATAATTTAAGATCAGAACTTTTCATAATTCCAATGACTATAACAAATATGGCCAAAATAATTTGCATTACATTGTACCAAAATTGTTTAATGAATTACCCAAAGAGATTAAGAATTTTACTAGTATGAAAAAGCTCAGTCAGATGTTAAAGAATTTTGAATTCCATATACATAAACACAATATTAAGAAAAAAAAAGGAGGGGGTGGGGGAATAATGCTACTTTATTCAAT